>JAOUQW010000034.1:2049208-2063809 GCA_028565825.1 Olivaichthys viedmensis
AATGAAGTGAATACCCTTAACAAGTTACTTGACAGATGATTTTTTACATTTATTTTAAATTTATTTACACTTTTTAAAAACTCCCATTAATTGAAAGTGGGCACATTAGAAAGCGAAAATTCTACAACAGAACAAAATCATTTGATCTTGCCGAGCTTCTCGACTCCGAAGTGATAACGGGATTAAAAATTCGGAAAGTGGATCAACATGCTCGTTCATAAATTGTGCCGTTGCTGTCGTGTTTTCCGTCACGTGGAACCCGGAACGGTTCTATAAAGCGCTCGTAAAATCTAGAGCGGTGTTTTAGAGCTTTGCGTATGCGTACCATGGTGTTATGGACACAAATACGCCAGTATAGACTGATAAGAACTGATATTTTTTGACAAAAACAGGGGGAGAAATTGTGAAGTTCGATATGTCAATGTTAAAAAGTCATTAATTATTCAGAATATTCCATGAAGCCTGTGTATTAAATAAATAAAAATGATGGACAGATCATTTAAAATACATTTTCCTCATTTAACAGAAAAACATCAGGCGGAAATATTTGCTAAATTAATGACGTATATGATGATTAAAAAACAACAACCTTAAATTAGCATCACGCTAATAATAAACAAGGTCACACAGACGTTTCGGGCAGCAAACAGCGTTTTGGAAACTACCCACAATGCACCAGTTTTGACAGACAGAATGACAGATTGTAGTGACTCAGCATTTTATTTTATTTTCTCATTTCTTTGGAAGGTCAGCGCAGTGAAATCAAAAATTTGGCATGACTTCCGAAACTAACGCGCTCTCTCCCACGCTGCCACGCGCCCGAAGTGTGTGACGGACTTTTATACAAAAACATTCCCTGTTGGTGCGTTTCGTGGCAAGCATTAAACAGCGCTTTGGGGTGAATTAGCGGAGATTAGTATTGAGTGCAGTTTGACTCGGGTGCTAAAAACACACAAACGTTCTCTTATAATATCTCAGCCTTCGAAGAACCCACACAGTCAGTTCTCAGGTATAAGGAACGTCGAGTCCATGTCGTGCCCCACTGCATTTTGGGGCGGAATATACAGTATTTTTTGTTGTTAGCATCGCATTAAACACTTAAAAACACATAAATGCCCAACTACACTATTGAAAAACTATGGAACTCCGTTTGTGACGAAGTGAAATATATAAATACGGCATTATGAAATAAATTGTCATAATAAATAATGAAATAAATCATCAATAAATACCAAAAATGTCTGTAAAACCCAACTCGTTATTTTGAAATATTATTTTCAGCATTCGTATTTTTTATATTTCAACACTGACTTTTTCAAAAATCTGTTTTTATTTCATAATGACATTTTTCAGGTTGATGCATTTGTCCATTTTAAAAAATATACATCATATTACATTTCTTCATAATTACTTGACGTTTAATGAATTGTACAATTATTGTCGATTTTTTTGCTTCATTTATAGATCATTGGGGAATTATTCATAGGATTATTTATTTCATAACGCCCTATTTATATATTGGATTTTGTCGCAAACGGATTTCCATCAAATACAAGGCAAGACTTTAATAATAACTAAGCCCCGCCCATGCTTAGTTACTGTTGCTATGCAGGTCAAGGTTTTAGAAAAAATGGAGGCTGGAGTCATGGAGTTAATAAAGCTTTTTTTTTTTTTTTTAAAGCTGAGGGGATGAATATTAGGCCTAATGTTCACAAGACACACACACACACACACACCTCGAGACGAAGCTAAAACGTGATCACGTGGCCGTGGGACATGTTTTCCACGTGACTGGTGTTCTCGCGTTCTCCGTCTCCCTGCCTACCAGCAAGCTGTGCTCTCCCAGACCCTTCTGTCTCCCGTCACCTGGAGTGTGTGTGTGTGTGTGTGTGTGTGTGTGTGTGTGTGCGTGCAATACAAGTCGCCAGTCCAACATTCGTAAATCAACAAGCACAGTAATGCAAGTGCACAAGATTTATTTTTCATGCTTCCAGCCAACACCATTCTGAAAGCACCCCAGTGACCCGCCCTTTTCGTCACGGGCGGAGTCACGACTTATACGAGTATTATTACGAGTATTATTCTGGTCTAATGTGAGAGATTTGTTCATTAAACGCCGCTAGCTCTGTGATCAGAGTGTGCTCTCAGTGTGTTCTCCTCTGTGCCCTTTCAATCATCTCCCTGCACAAGATGCAGACCGTTTCCATGGCAACCTCAATGAGCCCTAATTGGTAAATCACAGTACACACACACACACACACACACACACACACACACACACACAGAGTGTGTACACATTAAAGTTTTGGGAACAGTAAATTCACATTTCATGTAACTTTGATGACTTGTACAGAGAGTCCCAAACCTCAACCTCTCATTGGTCCATTAACATTCAATGAGAAAAGAGCACAAGTGCATTAGACTAACTAGCATCATCACACGCACACTCACACACACACACTCACACACACTCACACACACTCACACACACTCACACACACTCACACACACTCATTTAAGCTCTTATGATAGGCAGAACATGAAAGTCGCTGTTTATGCAAATGTGATGGGGCGGCGTTTATGTAATCCGAATGCGTGTGTGTGTGTGTGTGTATCCATTTTTGTGTGTGTGTATATACATGTGTGTGTGTGTAAGTTTCAGGATTTGAGCTTCTAAACCTTATGTAATCCTTTTTATTACACAACTCGTCTCTCTCTCTCCCTCGTTCACCTTCTTTCTTCCTTTCCTTCACTTTTAACTTCCCATCATTTTCTTTCTTTCCTTATTTCTGTCTTTCTTTTTTTACTTCTTCCTCTTCCTCTTATTCTCTCTTCTTTCTTTATTCCACAATTTTTCTCTCCCTTCTTTTTTCATTTTTCCTTTCTTTCTTCCTTTCTTTCACTTTTTACTTTCTACCTTTCTTTCTGGTTTTCTTCTTCCTTTTCTTCCTTCCTGTATTTCTTTTATTTTTCTTTCTTATCTTCTCTTATTGTTCCTTCTCTTCTTTTTTCTTTCTTTCATCGTTTCTTTCTTCCTATATTTCTTTCTCTCTTCTTTATCTGTCTACTTTTCTTTCTCTCTTTCATTATTTAATTTTTTCTTACTTTCTGTCTTTTCCAACGGTTTTCTTCCTTACAGTCTCTATCTTTCTTTCTTTCCATCCATCACAGCAGTATTTTAGTATTTCTCACAGCCCCCCTAAAGCTTCTTTTCCAAGAAAAAAAGAAAAGAAAAAGGTGCTGATGGTTGATGTTGCATGACTAATGAGTGACACAGAGACTGCCTTTACCCAGCATGCATCCCTACATGTAGTGCACTATGTAGGGCATATGACTGGGGCTTATATCCTAGTCTAGCTCACTGAGAACAGGTTCTAAGAAGTTTGGCAAAAAAAAAAAACCCACACATTCCTGTGATGTTCTGTAGAACACGCAATGAAGCTTTGCTTCACGATGTTCTTAAAACGCTGCGGCGTGACGGACTCATGAATTCATGAACAGGAAGTCATAAACGCCTCAAAGACGGCCGTTAACACGGAATCACAGAATAATTACACGGAATAATTACAGCTTTGAACTTGACAAAAAACGAACGTTAACGAACTTACGACTAAAAATGTCATAAATTTCTCATGACATGTTCCTCAGATTAAATGTTGTAGAAATCAACAGTTAAAACATTCTGCTAACTTAAAATACGTCATGTAAAAGTCCCAATAATAGAGTGTGTGTGTGTGTGTGTGTGTGTGTGTGGGTGTGTATATTTTCCTTCTTTAATTCCTTCTTTCGTTCTTCCTGTTTTGTCTTTTGTGTGTATCTTTCTTCCTTCTTCCATTTTTTCATCCTTCCTTCATTCATGCTTTCCTTTATCCATTATTCCCCATTTTCTTCCTTCATGTTTTCTCCTTTCTTCCTTCCCTCATTCTTTATTGATTTACTATCAGTTATACAAAACAGTCCACACACACACACACACACACACACACAGACACACACACAATCCGGGACAGACAGACAGACAGACAGACACACTCCGGGACAGACAGACAGACAGACAGACAGACAGACAGACAGACATATGGCGTGGTTGTTTAATTGATGAGGTTATTAATAGCTGGTATTTTATTTATTAGCTTTAATGAGTTCAGCACCTGTAAAGACCTTCATTCAGCTTTAATCTCTTTCACTAAAGGGGCAAAAAAACATCAGATTTACCAGAAGGAAAATCTCGAGGGGGCGGATCCAGAGCGAAAGAACAGCCTGAGAACAAACAACACACTGTTAGAGAGAGAGAGAGAGAGGGAGGGAGGGAGATAGAGAGAGAGAGAGAGAGAGAGAGAGAGAAAGAACAAAAGAAAGAAAGAAGGGGAAAGGAAGAAAGAAAGAGAAAGAAGTAAAGAAAGAAAGAAAAATAGAAAGAAAGAAAGAAAGAAAGAAATAATGGAAAAGGGGGGAGGGAGGAAAAGAGAAAGAAAGGAAGGATAGAAAGAGAAAGAAAGAAAGAAAAAGAAAAGAAAGAAAGAAAGAAAGAAGGAAAGAAAAGAGAAAGAAAAAGAAAGAAAGAAAAGAGAAAGAAAGAAGGAGAAAGAAAAAAAGAAAAAGGAGGAAAGAGAAAGAAAGAAAGAAAGAGAGAATAATAAAAGAAACTCCCACACACTGATGACAGAACATTAAAACACACACATCACTAATAAGACTGTTCTTATTAGTGACACACACACACACACACACACACAGATACACACACACACACACACGTACTGTACACTGTGAGAACCCTGAAGAAATGACTACATGCGGTTGCATAAGTATGATGTACCTATAAGCATGTACAGCTTCCTCCTACACACACACAGATACACACACACACACACACACACACACACACACACACACAGACACACACAGATACACAGACACACACACAGATACACACACACACACACAGATACACACACACACACACTGCTCGTCCTGTATGTAGAGCTGTGTCTCTGTACTTCATTTTCTTTCTTTTTTTTCCCAATTGTTTCCTTGTCTTTCTTTCCTTCCTTCCTCTTTCATTTTCTTTCTTATTCCCTTTTTTCCTCCTTCTTTCTTTCTTCATCTTCCTCCTTCAATTTTTCATTCTGTCATTTTTTTTTCTTTTGCATTAATCTTCTTGTCCTTCCTTCTCCATTTCCGTTCTTTCCTTATTTTCTTTTCTTCCCCCTCCTTCTGTAATTTCTTTATTCTTTCTTTCTTCCTAACAACTACAAGTACAACTTTGTGCAAAGTCCACTGATACTTTCACACAGAGACGGAGGCCTGATGTCCTTTATTCTCTTTCTTTCTTTTCCCTTTTCTCCTTCTTCATCTTATGTTTCATCATTTGCTCTTTCTTTCAGTGATGCGCGACTCTGTAGCCACAGGTCCCCATGGTTACGGGTTGCACTGCACCTGTTAATGTGTGTGTGTGTGTGTGTGTGTGTGTGTGTGTACGTGTGTACGTGTGTACGTGTATGTGTACGTGTGTGTGTACGTGTGTGTGTATACGTGTGTACGTGTATGTGTATGTGTACGTGTGTGTGTACGTGTGTGTGTGTGTATGTGTACGTGTGTACGTGTGTGTGTGTACGTGTGTGTGTGTATGTGTACGTGTGTGTGTCTTTCCTATAACTATCCTGACATTAAGAATAATAAAAGTGTACTTCTGCCCCCTTGTGGTGGTTTATAGACACTGCAGCTCTGTAATGTTCACTGAACACTAGGGTTCAATATAACGTGGTAATATTAATACAGATTCAGGTTTTGTGATTTGCCTTCTGAATGAATAAAACATCACTGATTAACCCTAGATTTGCGGTTCGTAGTTTTAAAAGAAAGTAAAACAGGAGAGAGAGCGAACACAACCACATGCTCAAAACTGCCAGCACTCTGAAAGGACCTCAGCAGAGAAATCCTTTACAGCAGGGACAGGTTTTGACCAGAAGAGGACGCTATGCACCCACGAAACCCAGCCTGCGTCCCAAACCACTGATCACTGTACTAATGTCAAGTAGTGCACTACCTGTATGCGTCCAAAAAACCTATTTCATAAGACAAACAAAGTATTTAAACAATCCATCTTTATAATTGAACGTATTTCTCATTGAAATTTATTATGAGGACAGCTTCTACAGCTTGGACTGTTCCAATAAGAAGTGTCGAGGGGAAGTGATCAAGTCTGAATTGGAAAAAGGCCCAAGATTCAGGTCAATGGACTACTTCAGTATAAATGATTCTATTACAGTGTGTAGAAGTGCCTAGGGGAAGTGAGCACCTCTGAATTGGCATATGGCCCGTGTTTCAGACGCCAAACCTATGTGTGTATTGACGATTCTGTTACTACATGTAGTGACATGTAGTGGCTAGGGGAAGTGAGCTACTCTGAATTGGAACTGAGCCTATATGTCAGACCTCTAAACTAAGTGTGTAACTCAGTTGGCATACGGCCCATGTTTTAGGCTCCCTAAACTACATTTGTATTGATGATTCTGAAACAGTGTGTAGAAGTGTCTAGGGGAATTGAGTAACTCTTAATTAGAACATGGCCTTTGTCCATCTGAGAAAACCCTAAAAGGTTCTACATAGAACCCTAAAACAGAGGGTTTCCCTTACAGAAAAGGTTCCTAGTAAAAGCTCTTTTGAAAGCTAGAACCAAAGAATCCTTGAGGAACCCTTTTTTTTCAGGGTGCAAGTGTCAGACCTGGTGATTCTGGTACTGTGTGTAGAAGTGTCTGGGGGAAGTGAGCGTCTCTGAATTAGAATAAGACCAGTGTTTCAGACCCCTAAATGACTAAATTAGGAGCAGCTGGGGGAGATGGGGAACTCTTTATTGGAACACGACCAACACTTTTAGAAAAAGGTTCAATCTAGCACTGGGTTCGGTTTGTCCTTCTGAGGGAACCCTTAAAGGTTCCATGTACAGCCCTACAGCAGAGGAATTCCGTATCAGTAAAAAGGTTCCAAGTAATAGTGCTGACTCTGGAGCAGGAAGTAAAAAGGTTCCTGGAACTACGGCCTACGGCATTTGTAACGCACCTAAAGTTGTTGAGTTCCTGACAAAGTTCCTGTGTTTGTAAAAGGTTCCTGCAGTGGAGATAATTGATTCTGTGGTATAGATGATTGTCATACAAGTGTCTAGGGGTAGTGGGTGACTCTTAATTGAAACACAGCCCATATTTCAGACTCACTCCTGCACTTGGCGCAGCGGCTCTTGTCGTACTCGAGGAGGTCGAGCGATCGGCTTCTCTCCGTCACCAGACGTCTGAACACCGCCTCCTCCCTCAGACGCGCCGCCTCTTCTTTCGCATACACACCCAGATCCTGTGTGTAGCGTCCATACATCTACAGCAACACAAGGGCAGACACAAGGTTACACACACGTGCGCACGCACACACACACACACACATATAAAAAAAAACCTTCAGTATGTTCTAATCAGGAAGCTCCGGAGATGAAGACCGTCCAATCAGAGCTCCTTATTTTTTGGGCTAAATTTGAGGGCAGCATCACGCGTGTCCTTCTCCATACCATGATAAATTCATTATAATACAGTTTTCTGAGATATCAGTACTTTGATGATTTTTACGACTGTTTTATTTCTCCTTTTCCTTGTTATTTCTTTGTTATTAGTAATAAATATTATTGAAGCCGTGGGTTTTTTTTCGTACATTTTTGTTACCACTTTGTTAGCAAACTTAAACATATCGATAGCGGACTTTAAAAAAAATTTTTTTTTAATAAATGACCCTTGACCTTTGCTCGCTTGGCTAGCAGCGCCATGCTTAGGAGAGCATTAAGCCTAGAAAAACACCAAATGATCCAGTCAGCAGAAAAGAGAACCCACATACACACACACACTGGAGATTGTCTGTGGACTTTCGGAAACCAAGCCTTTTCCTGTATCTCGTGTGTGTCAAGTTTTTCTTTATAAAAGATAAATCAGTTACACTTGTTCCCAAACACACACACACACACACACTATAACTGCGTTTCATAACTGCAGATCATCCCTCGAAGGTTCCTGTCGCATTACGCAGCATTTTACTCGGCAGTTTATAGATAAGGAACCTCAGAAGCATCGCGTTCTGAGAAGAACGTTCTTCAGTGTCATCAAACGCCAACACTTCAAAAGATTCCCTCCACAAAACTGAGCTGATAATAAATAAAACAAATAAAACAAAGTATAAAACTTCTAAAATGACACGTGGGCTGGATATTGACCAGGATGCCTGGTGCTTTCAGGCGCATGCCAAAAAGTTCTTTGGTGGAATGGTAACCTTTGTTGTTTTTTATCAAGTTTGATGAATGTTCTTTTACGACTGCAGTTCCTCATGAACTCAAGTTGGTGGCAAGTTTCAGTGTGTTATTGCGTGCTTTAATTAAAAGTGATGCTAGTTCTCCAAGCTTTCGATGTCCAACATTCAAACTAGATCAAAAACAAACTATAGCCATGCTGATTTACGGCAAACCAAAGACCGACCGGAAATGACGTGGCCTTGAGGAAAATTACCTTATATCTAGAGCTGGCCCAAATCATTTGAATATTTGAGTATTCATTCGTTAGGTTGCTATTCGTTTTTTTAATTAGTATTCGGAAGCTTCGACTTTTGTAAGCCACAAGTAATGTTGCCTAACCTACAATAAATTTCAGCAGCAAAAACCTTTAGATAGAACAGTTATTATTAATATATGGAAAATATTTTAAATAAATAAATAAATTCCACGACGCTGTTCATGTTACACCGCTGAGCGTGGCGCAGATTCATTTCTGTGCTTTCTTGCATTGGTTTAGTAAATATAACATGTAAATATCTGTACTGAGCGTCAGATGATTATAAACATGCATTACCACTGTGTATGATCACATAAAGTTCATTAATGTAATAAGATGTTCATTTCTACGCTCTGCGGCGGTTAGAACTTTCACACAGTGTGAATTTTAGCCGAGGCCAGAGAGTCTAACAAAATGAGAATTTATGATCAGCACACGTCTAATGCAAGTCAACACTGCATTGCTAACAATCTATTTCCTCATCTCAAGGGGATCCTCCAATTAAAAGTCAGGCGATAGCTCTAGAGGGGTACAATGATCTCGTTCTTCACGTAAACCACCAGGGAATGTGGACTGACCGTATGCAGCCGAGGCTTTGTGACTGCTGGTATGGAAGGTCATTTGGTGCCAACGAGTTTATTTGGAGTGGCCTCGACTGGTGTTGGGAAGAAAAACAGGCGGAAAGTCAACAGGACATCTTAGATATACAGGGAAAAGGAGGGAGAAAACATTGTAAGGAATGTTGACATGATGGTACAGCCATATCTGAAGTAGACAGATGAAAGTCCTTTGCTATTGTCTTAGTTCTTTGGAGGTGTTTTTGATATAAATGCCAAGATGAGGCCTAGTGTTATAAAACAAAGGCGATAACTTTTGGTGGCGGGACGTTTATTGTTTTCGGAGTGATTAGATTAGTACTGAGGGATGTTCATTTCGCAAGACTTCCCATGAACGCTTGGATGTAGGGCTTTTATTACAACTACACTGGGATTGTGATAGGCATTACAATATATTAAAAACACACGGAGAACCCTTAATGTGACATGGTTAAACATTAGCCTGCGTTGTTTCGTCCACAGTTAGTTACAATTGAGTGGAAAAGTTTGCATACCCTTAGGACAACATGAAGAAGACAAATAAATTGAGTTTATACCACCAAACCCCCAAATCTGTCTTGATATAACTGTGCCAGATTGCTTGGCCAATCTTTTCCCATTCTTCTTGACTTGACTGTTGATCTGTTATAACCTGTAATGCCTTCTTCAAATCAGGTCTGAAGACCGAAAGTGTTGTGGCTCAACTATGACGTCTTTCTTTTAAAACTATTTTTCTGTTAAATTTACTATATGTTTGGAATTGTTTTCTTGTTGCAGGATACACCCACATTTCATTTTACTTTCATTCGACTTCTTGAATAAATTTTTTTTTTACGTAAATAAATTTTAAAGTAAAGGTACGTTTTATTATTTCCCCAACCAGAAACCAATGGGGGTTGCAAACTTTTGCACTCAATTGTATTTTATGATTAGAAATTGGTCAGCATTCACAGCACACAGTGAAACATTCAGTAATTTGTTAGCCGTATTACTTGGTGCTAAGAAAGTCTGAGCAGGTCTTGAAGCCTGAGTGACACGCATCCTTTATGGCACAATGAAATAGGACTAACTAGTCCAAGCCCTCTAGGTAGTTTCAAGCGATCTGATTGACTTCTTTCAGTGCAGGTTCTAATGAGGAGTCCTAGAACATTAGGAGCACATTAGGCGGCCCTTGAGGAACACGTGTGCATTTGCCAGATGGTTTGAAGTGATTTGGCAAGAAGGCTGCGTAAGGATCCCTGCTGAAAGACTTGGACTGTTTAAACAATTTGGACTCAGCAGAAGTGCGTGTGCATGAGCATGAGCGTGAGCATGTGTGTGCGCGTGTGTGCGTGTTTTTACATAAATTATTGAGTCCTGTGAACCTAATGGTTTTCACAGTGTTGAGGGAGAAAGAACAAAACGGAGCAAGAAGTGCATCTGACCATAAATATTTATTTTCAAGCATTTGCTTTGTTTTGAGTTCAACAAAGAATTTCTAAGATGGCTTAATATTTAATTGCGTGTTAAAGTTGGAGGGAGCTCTTGCTGACGGCGCACGCTTTCTTGGCCTCCCTCTTTCTCAAGCTGTCTGGTTTCTGGGACTGCTTTGTTAGTCTGCATCACTTTTTTTTTCATGTTTTTTTTCTCTCTTCCATTTCGAACAAGTGCCAAACATTTGCAAACGTGTGATTTTCAGCGTGATTATTATTATTATTTGTTCCAAGAGGACGCTAATTGGAGTCGGGTGTTGATTCTTCGATTGTGAACACATTTTCTGTTTTGTTGTTTTCACTTTTGTGAGTATGTTTGTTCTGATCATTTATTCTGCTTGTCATATTGTGGCTAATTCCACTTCAATATTCCGTCAAAAAAGCTGTGCATGATCTTAAGAAAAAAGATTTCACCATCCCTGTTTGTGTGTACTGCCTGTATGCTACTGAGGCTTTGTGACTGTGTGTGTGTGTGTGTGTGTGTGTGTGAAAGAGGGTCTGAAAGGGAGCTGTTGTAAAATGTGGGCTATATGGGAAGGACAGTGGGGAGTCAGGGTCAGGAATCTGTTTGATGGCTGTGTGCTGAAAGCGTCCTCTCATAGGCTGACCCTGTTTATAAAGCACCGCCTTCAGTCTAGTCCTGTGTGATATAACGATATAATATCGGTACTGTGATAAATCATGTCATAATACACTTTTCTGACAGTATCAGTACTTTTGTAACACTGACTGACTCTAATGTTACTCACAGTAACAAGTAGCTGATTGGACATTTAATGTACCTGTTGTTGGATCATGAAAACGTCTTCAAGTACTGGGATATGATATTTTGTGCCATATCGTCTTCCCCTACTTAATTCCATTATCCAGCACATCATTAGTGCCATAAACCATCCCGGACTACTTGTAAAATGTGTGTGGCGCTGTCACTTGTCTCCCACACAGAGAGAACTATTGAACACGAGACACAGCGAGTTTGTTGGTCTGCCGTAACCAGATAAAGCCAAGGGTGCTAATACTTTAACCATCGTGAAAATAGAGAGAAGTTTGAAGTGCAAACTTTGTCAGACGGCGTTAAAACATAAGAAAAATACAACGAGTCATTCCTTTCCTGCGGCTAAAAATGGCAATCTTTCGGGTACATACATTTTGCAACATCATTATATTATACCCCAAGTAGTGAACACATATAGTGAATATGAAGCTGTTTGGGATTTGGTAATTGTCGTTAGTAGACAGTCACTACACTACTAACGTTGTCTAACTCTTCAGACATTATCCAGGATAACACCTTATTTTCTCTGCACTTACCTTGCATCGATTTTGTATTAATTCTTGCTTTTGAATTTATTTGTATTATTATTTATGTACTTAGGTTTGAATTTGTCCTGATTGTCTTTCGAAATGGTCTTTTTGTCACCACCTAAACCACTCTAGCACTCTAGCAAACTTGCATTTGTCTCTTGTCTTTCAGGTTATGAGTCCTTGCAGATACGCTGGCTTCTTTGTATCGTTGCGTCTTCAACTGTTTGCACGTTTTGTAAGTCGCTCTGGATAAGTGACTAAATGTAAATGTACTACTGAAGATCGCTGTACCGTACTGTCCGGTAGAAAAGCCTTTCTAGCCAGAGACATTATCAGGACGATTTTGTGGCGACTGCGATGATGGCTCCACCCATATGTCTTTGTTGAAAACTATTGGTACCCTGGCAAGAAGGGTAACCAAATTTAGTTACAGTATGGGCCACTTGGCAGTGGAAATAACGACCTAATCTTGGATCACAGATTTGTTACCGTACCGTATTGTCCACTGGAAAGGCACTATATAACTTATCTAGATACGTCTTATAGACCATGAGCCTGTTCTATATCAATAGAAGTCATCATTAAGACAGTGTTTTTCACTGTAAGTCATTAAAATAAAGAATCTACAGCTTTTTTGTTGGTTTCAATCTTTCCATTCAGCAAAGCCAGCCGGTCAGTGTGCAGTCGTCTCCCTGCTTATTGGCGCAAGTGTGTGTGTGTGAGTGATTGATTAGTCTGAGCTTGGCAGGCAGGTGGAAGATCAGTATTTTTAGTGGGTGTTGGTGTGTGAGGTCTCCAGCTGCTCCCTCTGGTCTTTGTAGCGTGTGTGTGTGTGTGCGTGTGCGTGACACAGGACCCTGAGGACCCCCCTGAGGACACTCTCACTCTCAGTGAGAGGACACTCTCACTGCTCTCCCTTCTCTTTGATATGATAGTAACCTCCCGATTTTGGATATGTGGAAGGAGTCTATCCTCCAAATATTACAACACTAGCGAGCAAAAAGCGAAACCTTTGGCAGAATCGCGGACCTGGCAGATTCGTCGGGCTTTTGTGTCATGTCGGGCCAATAGTTTTGAGCTATTACGGCGTTTGAAGGAACATTTCTCGCACTTCATCAGCGCAATCACTCAATGTGTCCGTCTGTCCCCCCTCTTTTCCTTTGCTCTTCTCTGTGGTAATTTATCGTCCTGTTTAGCTGGTGGGCTTGTGTGAGGAGGATTTTTTTTCAGCATCTGCTTTGTCATACTTTGCCGTCTAGCTGGCTCGATTGGCGGCTTGGGGAGTGACAATTCCCTGAAAGCCTTATTGTTTCCCCCTCTTTATCTCTCTCTCTTTCTCCTCTCGGGTGCTTTTGTCTCACGGTTGGCCGTTGCTTTCAGACACAAGTTGTCTTTTTGTCATATGCTCTTCCTCACTTCCTCGTCTTCCTTTTTTCTTTCTTCCCCGTTTCCCTTCCTGGAGCAGACGGAGTCTTAAGGTGCGCTTGTCCGCACTGCCTCTTCGTGGGTCTTCTTCTATTTCTTTATATTGCTTCTTAGATATTTCCTTTACACTCCTTAAAGGGATCTGATCTATACATCAGCTCTGGGTTTGTGTGTGTGTGTGTGTGTGTGTGTGTGTGTGTATTTGAGTGTGAGATTGTTCCTCGGTGCTCCCTAGGGACCTGACTGTTGTGTGAGAGAGAGATGGAGGGAGAGGGAGAGGGAAAGATGGAGAGAACGCGGCTGTTGTTTTCCTTTTGTGAAAGAAGAGAAAGAGAAAGCCCCCGGGGAGAAGACCACAGCACCCGGCTGGAGTTGGGGGCCTCAGAAAGTTTCTCATGAGAGGGCAGGGAAGGGGAGGGTGATGAGGGTACGAGGGGGAGAGGGGAAAGGGTATGAGAGATGAGAGAAGAGGTTTGTGTGTGTGTGTGTGTGTGTGTGTGTGCGCATGTGTGTGTGTGTGTGTGAATTTCAAACCTTTACCCACTCACCCATAGTGACAAACTTCTTGAACCTGTCATCACCAACCACAGGCTTTTCCTCTCTTGCTGAGTTTCTACTTTTCAAAATATAAATAAAAAAAAGACCCGCTAACTGAACCTTTATGGGCTGCGCCATACAGAGAAACATTAACATTGCATCACAACTCGTGAACTCGGTCAATTGCGATCAGACAATTTCGACTTCTGAAGTGGCGAATACCAGAAGAGTGGGCCCGTTCATGTGGAATCTGTTCGTGAACACGGTGAACATGAGCATGTTTTAATGAGGTCGGGTTAAAAAAGCAAACTTGAACTGGATTGAATTTTTTGCATTTTCAGACGCTCTCTCAGGGAAATGTGATCGGAGGTGACAAATTGAGTGTGTTTTACATGTAAGAAATTGTCTGATAACTGCTTATTGGCAATAATACAAAGTAATCTGATAATGGGAAAACTCTGTGTCTACATGAGTGACATTTTTCAGTAGTGAGGTGGTAGCATTGTTACTTTTTAAATAAGGTAGTATGTAAGTTGTAAAATATTTTATTGATTAAGTAACGGATTAGCGTTAATAAATGCAAAATTGTTAATTTTTTTTTAACATGCACAATATACACTCACCGAGCACTTTATTAGGAACCTGTACACCTTCTCATTCATGCAATTATCTAATCAGCCAATCGTG
>JAOUQW010000034.1:2090758-2111920 GCA_028565825.1 Olivaichthys viedmensis
AAAACCGCGAGCACTGGTCAGTAGGAAATGCTGTTAGCACCTTTGAATTGAACATAAAGGAAAAGTGCTTTATGCTTAGTGTCAAATCCAGCGTGAACATATAAAATAATTCACATTTAATCTGTGCATTTCCACTTCCGATGTGGCACAGAAATCCGGTACGGCCCGTGGCAATGCGACCTCGAATTTGGAATTTGACGTCTAACTTTTTACATCAATCCAACTCGACGTTCGTCATAACTTCGTGCCGGCGGAAATTATGCGACGTTCAAAATGGGTTGTGTTTAGCGAAGATTCCACATGAACGGCCCTCTCTTCTGGTTCACGAGTCGAGAGCTCAAGAGTTCACCGGTTGTGACGCAACGCTAAGGGTTCTCATTATGTCGGAACCCATGGAAGTTGAGTTTGCGGTTGATGATGAGTGTTAGTGCCGTGTTGTAGGTTCTTTTTTCTTAATAATTTACCAACACGTCTGCGGACAATGTGGATGTTCCTCACGGTTCTGTCGGGTTTCCACCGCCTTTATTCCTTTACGTTGACCATTTGAAAGACTTGACTTGGCTACGTGCTAGCTAGCTAAATCGTTAGCCTCAATCATGAGCTAGTCCGTGTTTCCCAGTTGCCTAGCGACCGTGTTCTCACGACTTTACCCGCGTGAACGCAGGCGTATCGTGTTTTTGCCTTCCCATGTCAAAAGGACGGATCCGTTGGCGTTATTGATTGTCACCATGGAAACGGACGGCGTTTAAAAAACAACGAATTATTAACGCAACTTGACAGTTAAACAAAAACGAAATCTGATACATCGCCTCGAGTTCCACATGAGTAATCTTGGCTTTAAAAACAAAAATTCAATGGACAACCTAACAAAAAAATCGGATTTAGCAGTAAATTAAGTGCAGTGTGAACGCAGCTTATGTTGTTTATATGCTGACACACTCGCGTGCTGCTGCTTATGACGGTTTACTTCACATGTGATGGATGCAAATGCTTAGCTTTGCACAGTACTCTCTAGTTACCCTAAAGCTGCTCCTGTTCTGTGTAATTTGGTGTGTACATACTGTCCTGTGTCATTTATTATGTTGTGCTGTACTTGTCGTTCTACTAGAACTATAGTTCTGTGCATTGTTCGTATCTTACACTTGTCACACTATTTGCACTGTGTGTAGTGTAAATAGTGTGTCTCAAACTCCCTGAGACGACATGAGGAAGAAACCTTAAGAGGAACCAGACTCAAAAGGGAGCCCGTCCTCTTCTGGGTGACACCAGATAGTGAGGTTATAAATCACCAGGGGAAAAGACAAACAGTACTAATGTGTTTAAGGGATGTCTGGTATGAGCGTATAGTAAATAAAAGTCTGGGATGAGCATGAGACAGTCTTTATGATTACAGCTGCAGTCTGTAGGAGGTTCAAGTCTGCAGTATGGAGGTGAGATTATCCATTTAAGCAGCAAGGTGAGTGCTAGGCATAAACTGTTTTTGGGAAGTGCGAGTCTTTAGGGTATCCATATGAATAGAGTATTCACAACCCTGTTCGTGCCTTGCGTCCAGTGTTCCTAGGATAGGCCCCGGATTCACCACATCCCTGATCAGGATAAAGCACTTACTGAAGATGAATGAATTATGTTTTTAGGGCTGGCCTGAATAATTTAAATACTCGAGTATTCGTTTGTTAGGTTGGTATTCGTTTCTCTATTTCGTATTCGGAAGCTTTGTCTTTTTTAAGCCACAAAAAAATGTAGCCTAAACTACAATAAGTTATCATCATCAAAGGCCTTTAGGTAGAACAGTTATCGCTAATATATGGAAAATGTTAAGAAACAAATTAATTCCGCAACGCTGTTCATTTTACACCGGTGACGGCTCGCGCGTGAAGTACGCTGGGCATGGAGCATCATTTCTGTGCTTTCTTGCATCGGTGTAGTAAATATAACGTGCAAATATCTGTACTGACCGTCAGATCATTACAAACATGCATTACCACTGTATATTCCATCACATATAGTTCGTTAATCCAATAAGATTTTCATTTCTATGCTCTGTGGCAGTTAGAACTTTCACAAAGTTTGAAGTTTAACCAACGATTATTCGTATTCAACAGGGATTAACCAGGTAAATTTTGTGATGAAAACTCAGATCATGTGACACGGCTTTGTAAACTTTTGAATCATACTGTATATGCAGTCACTGCTGGTGTTTAGCCTTTATTACGTTACCGGCAAAGATGTGTGGACACCTTTTGAGCCAACTCATTTAAAAACACAGTGAAGCAACAACAGGATGAAAGCCTATATATATATATATATAATTAAAATTGAAGTAGCTGTTGGCCATGTGTGCCATGGACGAAATAATTCGGCAGAGGATACAGTCCAGGATGAGTCATTTATGAGCGAATCAGCAGCAGACTCAGAAAACATGGTGCAGGTGATAATTGTTTAAAGCTTAAATTCCACCAAATCCATTGATTTATTCGTCACATCCTGTGTAACGGGACTTTCCTGGTAAATGTGAACATGGTGCATCCTGGTAAAACCATGAAAAGTATATTTAACAAGATAAAAAGACCCAGCATCTACAAACAGGCCTAGTCGAGCTTCTACCGGTTGAACTGCGACTGACTGTAATGTGTCAAGACTAAGTTATATTTTAATTACTGCTGAAATAAAAACAGTTCTTGGTAGTAAGAAACATGTATTTAGTCCAGCACTGCAAGCTTGTTGTTGTTGTTGTAGGCGTCATCACAGTGACCATCACACACAGCAGGGCTGCCAGAGACACTGCGTAGATGAGAACCTGGAGAGAAGGAACCACTACCTGGACCTGGCCGGCATTGAGAACTACTCCTCCCGCTTCGGAACAGGTCAGAGAAGAAACACGGAGACAAGGAGCATTTCTTAGGCACCCTAATTTTTTTAAATATAAATTTTGTTTTAGATGTTTATTTTATCTCTTGTGCATTAGTGCGTCATTAGAAAAGAGCAAATTGTAGATTTCCAAACATTAATTTTCCCAAAATTTTAATGTTACAGAGAAATTTTTGTAAGTCATTAAAGAAAGTAACAGACCAATTTTATTCTACATGTTGTTTTGCACAACTCAAGTTCTATGTAGTTCTACCTAATTTAAAAAAAAGATACATTTGTGAACTGCACAATTGTGATTCATGTTTTAAAATTCTTTTTGTGAGTCAAGTGCACTTATTCATAACCATAACACATCTAAATCTAAGTAATAATAATTCGAATAAAACCGAATTTTGTGTTTGTTCTTTCAGCCGCACCCACCACCGAGCCGCCCAAACCCGACCACCGCTTTCGCCCGTCCAATCAGGCTCGCTCCCGCTCTCAGGAGCCCGAGAACGGCCACAGCCACCCGCCCCACCACCACCGCCGCTCGCACACCATCTCGACGGAGACCCCTGCCCCGCAGGATGGCCTCTGTCCCCGCCCCCGCGCCCAGGACTCCGTCCACCACGGCCATGGTCTACGTTCACCCAAAGCACAACCGTCCTGCGGCAGGGTGATGAAGCGAGGCACCGCCCCTCCTCCCGCTCCGCCCGTCAACTCCGCGCCCCATCAGAGCTCGGCACCCTACCGGCGTCACAAGCAGCGGCCCAGGGGGGGGCCTCCAGCGCGGGGGGGCGGGCCTCCAGCACGGGGGACGGGGCCTGTCGTGACCTCCGGGCCGGTGGTAGAGAAGGAGCAGGTGAGGGAGCTGCCCAGCGTAGTGCTGTACGAAGGCGGTCTGCCGCAGGTGGTGCAGCGGCACGAGCACCACCACCATCACGAGCACCATTACCACTACCACCATTTTTACCAGTCCTAAACAGGAGGCATCAGAGGAGGCAGAAGTGAAAAGATGAAGCTCCGCAGGCCTGAGCATGGCTGAGCCGTGACTGAGAGACAGCAGGCACCGTGTTGTAGCGGCCGACTCTGTGTGTGCGAGTGCATGTGTATGAGTGTTTTCAAACACTAAGAGGACAAGAAGTTTGGACAGATTTGCAAGCTAGGAAAGGGCTATAGCTCTCTATTTTCTCATCCTTCTCATTTTTTGTCCTTCTTGCTCGTGCGCTAATATACCAACACAGTCTCACGATTGAACATTAGACAACTCGGACGAGCCAAGGGTTGGGGTTAAAGGTCGTAGTTTTTACGAAAATGACTTGTTAGAACTCGTACAAATTCTGCGTGAGATATAAATTATGTGAAGTCCCCTTAAAAGGGTCACGACTGTTAAATACTATGAAGGAAAGGGAGATACTGAGGTAGGTAATCTCCTGTTTGTGTGTGTGCATGGGTCTGTATGTATGTATGTATGTGTTGTGTGTGTGTGTGTGTGTGTGTGTGTGTGTGTGTGTGTGTGTGCGCCTCAATTGCCTAAGGTGTCCTTTTGACACTTATCCTGTGTTATTGCCACTTAATAACCACTTGAAAAAAGCACTTCTGATGCGGCTCCATTCATTCTGTAAAGGACAGACGGATCAGACCCAGTTCTCTTCATGCAATACAGGACTCGGCTTCAGAGACTGCGAGGAAAAAACTAAAACGTGGAGAATGAAGAACGTGAAAGAAGAAATCATAATCTGCTGCTACCTCTAGTATTATTATAATTGTTGGTAAAACGATCATTTAGATAGTATTTTTTTATTTTTGTTCCTTTCTCTTCTATTTCACCACCAATCTACAATTATGACATTTTTAAATACGCATACATATGCTACAGACTTGTATGTACCTGTTTAACAAAAATATACCGTCAACATTTTAAGCTTTATTAATAACGTGATGTTTTTATTCATATTGTAAAAGATTTTTGTTCTTCCTCAGCCCTAGATTTAAGCGTTTAAAGTGTTTCATTTTTGTAAAGACCACTAAGTATGAAAGATTGATAGCACAGTGAAGTGAAGTGTAGTATATGACGATATATGTGAGACCTTTGCATAACGGCGTTATGAAGATTTGCCTTTCAAGCTATTTCAAGCCAGAGGTGCAAGTGTGAATGTGTACAGTCGATCAAAATAATATCCGTTCAAAAGTTTGCATCTTTCTTTCTGATTGTATTAATATAAATATAATTATTAATATAATATTTCTTAATAGCTTTTGGAACCTCTGTTGTAATATTCAGACACACCGACATTTCATTTCTCTGATTTCTTTTTTTTTTTTTTGTAAAATTTATTTATTCCTCTATATTTTTCACCCAGAAACCATGGGGGATGCAAACTTTTGCACTCAACTGTATATGGAAAGAGGTGAACTTGGTGTATGTTTGTGTGTGGACGTGTGTTGAGTCTCTTATTTAGTGTGTGTGTGTGTGTGTGTGCCAGCTGTCTCATTCCTGAGGTGCAGGATGACAGTAATGGCAGCTAACAGTCTCCACTTCAACCATAACTCACCAACGCTTGAAGCCTGCTTTCAGACCAGCTTGTGTGTGTGTGTTTGTGAAAAGGGGGATATTCAGACATTCAGAAACAGAAAGACTGGAAGAGTGTGTGTGGTGAAGAAGCAGTTTTCGCAGAGGTGTGTTCACTTACTGCAGGTGTGTGGGAGTTCACTAGCAGATAATAGTGTATAATAGGGCTGTCTAAACGAATTTCACAGTTTGAATACTATTCGAATTTTCGGAATATTTACGTATTCAAAATAAAAAATAAATGCACTTCCGAATGTTTAAGCTCCCAAGTCTATCAAAACCCAGTTCCTAAACTTTTTGGCTAAATGACTTGTGTGACTTGATGAAGGAAAAGGGCTCTGAAAAAAAAAGCTTGTCATTTGTGACGTACTTCTTTCCCACATATGTTTTAAATTGTGGATACATTTTCAAATTAAATATGAGAAATAAACAAAATATGTATTCTAAAAGTAATATTACATGCAAGTAGTTCATTTTCAACAGGCACTTATTGGTCACGCTTTTTCTGAATCTCAAATGGAGTTCTATTGGGCAAATAGTGCACTACATAGGTTCTAAAATGCCATTTACCCTATGCGGTGAGCATATGTAGGTAATTGGAAGACTTTGGATGCGGCTTAACTGAATTGTTACTGCGTGAAGATGGTGGATTTTTCCATAGATCCGAGGTAGCGTAGGAAATCTGGCGAAATATAAATGACAAAAAACATCACTGTGAGTGAGTTAATAAAACTGAAGTTTATGATAAGAGTTTGCCTCCTTGGGATTTACTTTGATTAGCTTTTATGCATAGTGTAACGCTAGTGCTAATGTTCTTTCTGACTGTCAGTATAAAGTTATAGGCTCATTAATGTTTGAATACATTTGATGTACTAAGCAGAGTTTAGCGCTAATCAAGGATTTGTTCATCTAAGTTCAATTTTAACTCAAGTTTTGTTGCACCACTTCATTTTAAACATGGCTTAAGAAATCATCGATTAAAAACTTGAAGCTGGAATCATTTCTGATTGTCTGTCATGATGGATTCGCCAGTCTAAACAAGTAAACAGCCACAATGTTACTCCCAATTAATCATTATCAATGCTATATTTCTTCATTTTTGAGTGAAAAGCAGCATCAGCATTGTCCTTTGAAGAACTTTTTAGTGTTTTGCCATCCATCTAATATATGTTGCCATTTTGAAAATGTAAAGCACCTCAGCTGCAAGATTAAAATGAATCCCTAACTGAAGCAATGGAGCAACAGGATTAAAGTTAATCTAAGCTTTATGTAAAATTAGGAGGATTAAGTCATGTCTTAAATGCAATCCTGATTATTTTTTAAATAAGGTTTAAAGCTTGGTGCCACTGGATTAAGACACACTTTGATTTAATGCAGGTTAAATCTTAATTGTTGTTAGGGCAACCCAATCGATATATTTTAAGTCATTCAAATTCACATGCAGTTTTGTAGGAATGTGACAGCCCTAGTGTATAATGATGGCAGTATAATGTACATAACTAAGGCTTGGTCTCTGAAACTGCTTCTCTCACCTCACATCTCAGTTTTCCTCTGATCTCAGAATGTCTCAGTAAAACTCAGTAAAACGGCGGTGCAGACGTTCGGCTCGGTCGCAGTCAGACCGCCGGGGCAGGCAAGCAGGAAAAGACCCTTGGATACGAGCGACAACTTAAAAATGCATGTCGTCTTTGGTATAAGGTTTATGAGTTGGGAGCAGAGTAACACACACACACACAGCTTCAGGGTGGTCTCATTAGGACTAATGTGTCATTGTTTTTTTGTTTTTCCCAGCTGTTCCCCCTCTTTCTCTCTGTCTGTTTCCTGTGTAGTGTAGCCAGGAGTGTTGACCCCCCCTCTCCCTTTACACGAGTAAGATTAATTATACCATGTGCTACTGCAGACTCTGTGTGTGTGTGTATGTGTGTGTGTGAGCAAAGGTAGTTTCTAAGTATTTTCTGGTCTCATGCTGAAAGGCCCCATTGATACTAAGGGAAATCCTCCAGACTTTTTGGGAAGCAATACAATATTTGTATTATTATTATTATTATTAATTATATTATTATTCAACACAATTTCCATGTACTGCACTGAGCACTGTGCGTATTTTCACCTGTATCAGTATTTTCCAGGTATTGTTTTCCGTCATGTTAATGCTATCGACCGTCACCTAGCGCCTGTGTAAATAATATATGGCTTGGCTGCTGCCGGATGGAATATGCGCTACTTTTCTTCATCCTATGACCGATCAGCTACCTGCATAGCACATTTGTGTACCTGTCTGAGTGGGTGTGTGTTTGTGTGTGTGTGTGTGTATGTGTTTAGCTATAGGACCTGATCTGGCTGAACACACACAGACACACACACACTCGAAGATACTTGTATATGAACAATACCCAGAACCCCACTCTAGACCAGTCTCTCTTGTTGAGAGACATACATATATATTTAGTTTCTCTAGAGATGGATTTGATTCATTGCTTTATTTATTTGATAGCCAGTCTGTGCCAAGCGAACTACACTTTCATTAAAGTTTTAACGTCCACATCAACTTGTGTTTGCCTTCTGTGTTGGTGTGCTTTCCTTTTCTCCCGGAGATTTTATTAAAGGTGAGGATCCGCTTGTCTGTATGGCTTTTTGCGTGTCTATATTTGATTACTTGCTTTTGTGTGGTTCTTGCCCTTTCCTCGTGAAAAAAGAATCCAAACCTTTTCAAGACTTTTCCAGATTTTCTATGTTCAGTTTTCTTTAGGTATTTGAAGGTCATTAACTGTATCATGAAAAGGGAAAACATGAAATATGGTATGCATTAGTGCAGAAAATAAGGGAATGTTTAAAGACAACGCATTTAAAACTCAGGAAAAAAGAGAAAAACTTAATTGTACCATTGCTTGTCACTGGGATGGTCAACTCAAGGCCACATCTTTTATACTTTTACTGTGAATCTTTTAACTGGGCAAGTGAATGTAGTGTACCTTAAGGTCAAATGATTTATTTTAAATGAGTTGTAAAGTAAGTAGATGAGCAATTATTATGAGATGTAGTCAAATATATTGTTGCGTGTACGGTCTTGTTTCACCAGAAGAAACATTTTAGATTTATTTATTTATTTACATCAAAACAAAACAAAAACAACCAAAAAGTCAAAGATCCAAATTCAAACCCGTCAATAAGTCACATCCAATATTAAATACATACTTTTACATTTAAATAGTTTCAATATGAGTAGGTTTTTGGGTCTGTTGTTGAATACAATGTTTTTAAAAGTTCTTCAGTAAGTATGTCAATTTCTAAAGACGCTTGGTTTGTTTTTGTTTTCTAAAATTTTGGGCTGCTGGTGGCTAAACATTTATATAGTTGACAAAAAAATAAATCAGCTTTATAGCTGAGTTTGTGCTGAAAAAGAAATACCGCCATGCATTTGGGGTAAAGTGTGATTACGGGTGTTAAGAGAAAACACAATCTGGAATATTAAAAGGGTTAAATAAATGAACATTAATGAGAACAATAAAGGGATGTACCTATTATCTCCCATTTTGCAAAAGATTTCACATGCAGCAGAAGTGACGCATAAAATCGCACAATTGATCCGCTGTTCGGAAGGAATTTGTCAGTGTAAAAACAAGCCTGTGATGATGACACCCCCTTATAGAAAATTCCATACTTTTCCAAGTCTGGAAATGAGTGCCTTTAAATTAAATACTTTTCCAGACCTGCGAAAGAACCCTGTAGGACGATTACGACGATATCGCGATAAATTACGTCCAAATATTCTGAACGTATCGCTGGTATTGTCAGTGCTTTTATAACAGTAACCAACTCCATTGTTATTCCCGGTAACTGACTGAACGTTCAAATCTATTTTGATACCAATTGTTTCATTGGTCATCCTTTTCTTTTCCTTAAGACTGTTTATCATTAATTCCAGACTATTTCAGATTATCACGATAAGATATGTTTATCATGTTGCTCGCCCCTGGTGCATGTGCCTTTATGTCAGTCAACTCTCAACGTGCCTTGGACGCTTTCCCAGCAGCAGCTGTCCAGCCCGTCTCTCTCTGCACGTCCTGCTTCTGATAAGTACACACACACACACACAAACATTTGCGCAGTACACACGTACACAAGCTTATCTTTCAGAGGCAAACACACACACACATACAGCTATTGAAATCCTTCCTGGTCCTCACCAGGGTTCCGAGTTAAAAAATGAAATATGTTGAAATATCACTCTGGAAACATTGGCTTTGTTCCTGACATGCCGTCTCAATTCATACACGCATCTCTAACTAAAATGTACTGACAGATTTTCATGTAATAACTTTTCTTTTCATACATAACAGTGATGGTGTAAACAATTTTGTAATTTTGTCTCTGCATTTTGTAAGACATACAGTGCAGTTTATAAGTACTTAGACACCATTTTAGTTGTCTCGGCTCTGCAATGAAACAGTGACTATGAAGTTAAAGGTGGGGTCAGTAATTCTTAAGTCACAACACTTTTTGTAATATTTGGTGAAGTTCTCCTCACATTCTGGCAGCTTCAATCAAATGTATGGTCAGAGGAGAAACTCTGGTCTCTGTGGCGCCCCAGGTTCTGTAAATGGGAGAAAAAAACAAATGATGTGGACCACCATCATCTAACCAATCAGAACAAGAAGGCGCCACTACTTGCCTGTCAATTTGCACTAGCATTCAGGCCTACGCAGTGTTTTGGGGCTTTGGAAGGCTGTGGAAGAACCACTGAAAGGAGGGTCTGCATTTGTGTGTATTTTATATTTCAAAACAAGTAGCTTCAGCTAACTGCCAAAAATCACTGACTGCACCTTTAAAGTACAGAATCTGAGGGCATTAACACCTCTATTTGGGAGATCCATGTAGGAATCAGAGCCTGTTGCATACACAGTCCACTTTCAGAGACCACAATTAATTGGACGAATTAACATACACATACATTAACACAAGGCCCTTTCACACATGCACCTTTTTACACAGGAATTTAATGGTAATTAACTGTGAAGGGATCAATTGTGAACGCAAGCCAGAGTCGAAATCCAGGGGAGATAGGTACCGAAAAAGACGGACTGGCACCTTTTGAGGCGGTTGATTTAAAACATTAGCACAGTGAAGCTACAAAAGGAAGAAAAGCCTGAAGTCAAGTGGGCCCATACGTTTGATTTTTCAAAGGGCACAAATAGTAAAGCTCCCAACCCAACTATTTCAACCAGCGCCCAAAGTGACGGTAGATGCATTACTCTCCTCTCCTGCGCTCTGATGGGAAAACCACGTCCCCATCGTTACCAGGTGCTGTTACACAATAGCTTTTATTTGTGGAGAATCATCACCCTGCTAGAACGCGTGTGTGTGTCAGTTCCATGAGGTGCTTCGTATGTAAAAACGATTTACCAATAGAATGACGACCACAACTAATTTCTCTTCTGTGAGCTTTACTTTTCAATTTTCTTATAAATATTATGAACAATCACTGAACTATACAAACCAAATAACGGGTTGTAGTGGGCCTGCGGCCGGGGCGGGGCCCGTGGCGGTTCGCCCCCTTGACCCCCTTCTAGCTCCGCTACTGATTTTACACCCATTCTGGTTGGGTCGGCCATATTTGATTTGTGTATTGTCAGTAATCTCGGTGCACAGTGAACAAGCAAGCATTTCTGTTCTTTCAAATGGCGCGTGTTTTAAGTGCACTTTGTCTCCAGTGTATAGACCCGGCACTTTAACGTGGGGCTTCTTCAGCGCACAGACGCTAACCACTTTGGACAAGCTCGAGCTTTATTACCCACACCAGAACAGAGAGAATGTCGGGAAATAATAAAACAAGTCGGATGATAATGTACATCTGTTTCACTGTATTTAGGAGCTTTGAACATTTTCTAGTCAGGATAAGTGGAGGCTTTTTTATTTATTTATTTATTTTTTACAGTATCTGGAAACTTCAAAGCAGATTTGCGGGATAATGCAAATCATCGGAATATGCTTTCAGGCTCGAGAGCATGAAAAGCAAAAAGAGAGAAAGATAGGAACTAAAGCTAATTGGCGGTGCACCCTTTTATGTGCAACAGAAAGGTTAAAAAATGAATTAAAAAAACAGCTATAATTGTCAGGTTTAGTGAAAGCAGCTGACGGAGTGGTTCAAATCACAATGCTGAACTTCTCCTCTCTCAGTCTTGTTTTTGGAGCATTCAGCACTGATATTGTAAAAGAAAATGAAAAAAAGTGATGGAGCGAACACTTGTCAGAATTAAACGTTCTGTGTTACATTAGCTCGGTGAAGCTGCAAACTGTCTGCGTGTTTATGTTCAGGCCTGATCTGAGTGTGTGTGTGATCTCCCCCTGTTTCCCGTTGACAGTACTTCTAATGACACGGAGGATGTACATGTCACCTGCATCCTATCAAGAATCTTTTCATCCACCAATTACTGGAACCACCAAGACATAAATAATCACTGTTCAAAGGGTCTTCAACCTTCAGAGACACTGAATTAACTGCAGCATTTGAGAAGCAGGCTCGGCGTGCTCAACAGCTGCTCTTAGACAAGTGCTCGAAGGAGCAGAGTGCAAATGCAATCCATTTTAGAAGACCTTTTTCCATTACACTTTCCACAAAGCAAATTCAGACATTACAGAAGAAGTCAGCTTCACTGTTAGTTATCCCATTATTTCTAAATTGGCTTTATAACATGACAAATGCAGGCGTGTTTTGTGTGGTGGAATTGAACATGATGTGAATTCATGCCAAATGAAACCCAACTGATTGATTTTTCTTCCTGTTCTTTGCTTAAATAGTATTTTTGTAGAGGTTGGGGGAAAAAACAACAACTTTTTTTTGTGTGCGTCACGTCTGTTCTGCTGCCACTTTTATTTAACACAATTAAATACTGTGATGAAATACATGCTTGTATAAACAGTAATGAAAGTCTGCAAGAAAAATGATTACGTTTTAATCTCTTAAATTTGTTTTAATTGGTTAGAATTAACGGTAACACTTTACTTAAGGTCAGTGTTCATAGAGATACACGACAACTGAATATAAACCCTTCCTAACAATTGACATAAGCCGACATACACATTTATAAGGGCTTATTCCGACAGGCGTCAGCTGTTATAAAGTCTGCTTTCATTCATTTTAATGTCAAGTTGACATAACGGCAGATTCAAATGACATAGATTTGTTGATGTACAGTTATGTCAGTTGTCATGAAGAGCTTATGTAGGCGTCATGTAGCTCTATGAACACTACCCTTAAATAAAGTGTTACCGAATTAACATTATATTCTTATTATATTCTTGTAATGTCATTATGTAAAAGTGTTACATATTTTGTGATTGCAGACATAAAATACATTCAATATTTAATGCAATTTTTTTATTTTACAACTTCTTTTTTTCAACAGTTTTATTGATTCCCAAAATACATTGTTTAAAGCAAAATTTCACACGTGTCAGAGTTGGATTAACAAAATTATTCGATTATACAACTTCTTATGTAATGTATTTGAATTTGAATGACATAATTTGAATTAAATGAAACATTTTGCTTGAGAAAATACATTCACAAAAATCAAACTTCTCGCAGTGCAAATATGGTGATAGAAACTTTAGAAAACCAAACACTCCTCAACCTTACAGAATGCCAAGGTTCTATATGTGTTTGACATCTGGTTAAACTCTACGTTGTAAAGGTCTCAGGATTTTGACAATGTACGTGTAAAGAACTTTTGAAGTGTCTAGTTGAACTTGAAATGTGAATTACACTACTTTCAATTTTTGCAAGCTGAGACGTCAAAACGTTGATGTCATATATCGCAAAACTGGTCTTCACCCCGATAGAACCTTAAAATGCTGACGTCACAATTTGTAAAAGCTGACTTCTAAGGATGTGCGGAGTTATTTCCATGTTAGCCTAGCATGTCTTTAATGTTTTAATGTCAGATCTGTATTCTCATACTATGTACTAGCACAGTGGTAATGAAAGCATCTGATGACTAATGAACAAAAGCAAGGAGGTTTGGAGAGAAAGAGCAGAATAGCAGTGCTGCAGGGCAAAAAAAACAGCCTCCTCTGTAATTGTGGCTTTAAAAGAGGAAATTACTAAGCATTAGAGAGCAAAAAAAGAGGCTGCAATAGGTTTTAATGCTCACATCAAAAATAACGGGCTGAGGCGTTGGAGGGATGAGGGAGTTATCAAGATTTGAAACATATTTGCTGTATGTAACTCATCCAAATACAGATGGAATTCCATGGGAATTCTTACTATATTACTATATTAAGGGTGGGATCAGGGTTGCCAGGTCTGCGTGACAAAACCATCTCCAAATAAGCTCAATACCAAAACTTTACATCTTCTCCTTCCAAACCCTATACAAAACTTTTAAAGTCCAACATCATGGTCTTCATTGCAAAATGTATTGTATTATTTAAAAACAACGTCAAACAAAACATTTTCCACAAAGCAGCATTATAAGCACACAGTTTCCATAAATAGTTATTTCACCACTATCCTAAAATAGTCACATTCTATTACATGTATTGTCATAAATAAAGAATAGCTATGAGAATTGTGTTGGTCCATGGCAATGGTGATTTTTTGGAAAGTTAGCATAAGGATTTTGAAGTATTAGGATTTGCGTACAAGTAATATATAGATACAATTAATCTAATTAATTCAAAATGAATTCTTTTCTTCATTACAATAATTTTTTAATATAAAAAAAGGGAAAATATTGCAGCATGTGAATACTAAATATATGAACATGGTTTCATTGTTAAATGGATGTATTGCAATAAAGTATTAAATATATATATATTTTTTAAAGCTCAACCTGCGGTGGCAGTTCGAAAGCATCCCAATTCTGCATATCTGGCAACAATGGGTGGAATGATATACCGTTATGACGATATTCCTTGATAATGAAATCTGAAATAGTTACACTTTATAGTTATGCTACATCAGTGTACATAATGATGTCACAAAAATGTTTGTTTCCATGAGTAGCAGCCTAGTTTTTCAAAAACAAACATACCAGGTGAAAATCAGAGAAAACAGTATTGCTTTAATAAGCTATTGAAGGGTTAGTGTAACAGAGTGTCAAGGGTTACACCATGGTCCTTAACTGTCGCTGTTGGTTTTATGGAATAGCCATCAACCTCTCTAGAGTGAAATCAGTAACCTTATTGCAGGAAGACTTGGTACCCAATATCAGTATTTCTGTATTTATCTGAATTTGAGAGAATGGCGTTTCTATTTATCTAAGATTGATTACACGGTCTTCCATTTTTTGTGTAGGTGTGCTGCTGAATCTGGCTGAACTGATGAGTATACTTGTGTATCATTAGCGTAGAAGTGAAAGCCAACATTATGTTTGCGAATTACATATCCAAGGGACTGGATACAAAGTGAGAATAATAGGAGGGCCTAAAAGAGAACCTTGTTAGACACCATAAGGCACTTGCAATAGAGGGCTTAGAACAGAACCTTGTTAGACACCATAAGGCACTTGCAATAGAGGGCCTAGAACAGAACCTTGTTGGACACCATAAGGCACTTGCAATAGAGGGCCTATAACAGAACCTTGTTGGACACCATAAGGCACTTGCAATAGAGGGCTTAGAACAGAACCTTGTTGGACACCATAAGGCACTTGCAATAGAGACCTAGAACAGAACTTTGTTGGATACCATAAGGCACTTTTTTAGGTTCTGAAGAATCTCCAATGACACTAACAAACTAGTAACGGTCCGTCAAGTACAATCTAAACCAGCCAAGAAGTTGTCTGTTTAAACCGACCATGTTTTCAAGCTTGTCCGTTAAAATATCATGGTCATTAGTATAAATTGCTGGATTCAAGTCCAACAGTACCAAGCCAAACATCTGATACAAGCAGTAGGTCACTGATCACTTCAGCAAGTGCTGATTCTGTTGTTTGATACTTCTGGTTACAAGACTGAACTCCACATCATGCTTGTTATTCCTACTTTAAAAAGTACAGCGCTGTTGGGTAACAACTTTCTCTAATATGCACTGTATCCTCCGAAAATCCTTGCTGTCATACATACATAAAGTATATGTTTATTTTGGAAATAGTAAGCAAATAAACACCACAGCATAGTAAAAATGCAAAAAAAGAGCATACTGTACAACAACGTCCTGATTGTTGCTGCTCATTAAGAATTAAGAATGAAGGACAAAAAAAAACCCCAAAGGATTATGGTCTAATAAATCTATAGTCTCTGATTTATAGAATCAATTACACCATGACCCCAGTAGAGCAGTCGGTGAGCTTTCATGCCAACTTTACGGTTTGCTGTGGAGCCTTTCTGTCTTGGGCATCAGCCATGCAGTTGCAAATGACTGTCTTCTGACATTTATGAAGTGTGAACGACTGCATATGTCATTTTGAGACTCCAAAAGCAGAGCCAAGACTTTTGTGTGCCTGTTTATGTGTTTGTCTACATGTGTGTATGTGACCGACACATGTTCAGCACACATTCTCCAACACACACCCCTTCCTAACATATGTATTTTATGTTACAGGTCCGCGATGGCAAACACAACACCTGAGAGACAAATCCCATTCACACCACAGGGTTTCTGCCCGCTTGGCACTTTTAGATCTGCCTGGTGGTCAATGTATGATTTCTGTGCAACGTTTCAAGCAGAGCACAAAAGCACGTTCATCATTTTACACAATCAAGGGCAGAATTCCTAGACAGAGAGGTAAATCACTGTGACCCAATGCAGGATCCACAGCTCACACTCTTTTACCTGACCTTTGCTGAAGCCATTCCTGTATCTTTTGCACATTGTTGAGAAGATCAAAGGCTACTTCTAAAAGATCAAAGAAAGGAACTTTTATAAGAGGGAGAAAGTTGCTTAACTAGCGCTGGGCGATTTGACAATATGATATACTGTACATATCGCTATGCATCAACATCGGGATGGGATTTTCCTCATGATGCTGAACAATCGGTGGAAACGTAGGCCATCCTGGATGACTGATGGCTCCTTTAACAGCTCTGTGCTCACGTGTGAGTCCCTTCGGATAAAGGCGTCTGCCAAATGAATAAATGTAAAAGTAAGTTAAGAAAGAAAAAGCGAGATGACACATAAATGGCCTCTATTACTGAAGGAGTTATTACATGATATGTTATTATAATGATATTACATTATATGAAAGAAAAATAATAATTGCTTCACCAATAGACGTCCATCTTGGGACATCGTTAGTATTGTAGGTGCAACAAGGTAGAGAAAATGCTCACATATGGGGGTATATAGAGAGCAGGAGAGAGGCTCCGAAAAAGTTCCATTGGTTTTTTCGTAGATCATTGGGGCCGCTTTCTTTTTAGCAACATCAAAGCGAGCGTGGCTGCTTTGATGTGGCAGCATGCTGTTTAAGGTACAGCGTGAATGGGAGGATGTCAAGCTGCAAGGTGCCTCTGTATTTTGCGTGGCGAGCTGTGCCGAGCTGGAGATGAAAGGAGCAAACCGAGTTTGATAATGAATGTCCAACAAGTAGGAGCCATCTTGAGCGGCGGCGCACCCAGCAGGAGTCAGAGCTTATGGTGAACCCTGCACCCAAGATCTGCTCCTCTCTCTCTTTCTCCTTATCTATCTTTAGCTGTAACATGAAAAGAAAAAAAACAACCTTCTCAGAAGTGAGCTTTAATCTTCTCGTCAATTAAAACTCAATACACACATGCGCAGATGCTCCTCTTTTCCTGCACTCTTTTCTCGTGAAGAGACATTTGATCCGCTCTTCCTTTTAAACCATCGTGTCCCTCGGCTAATTGGGTACCAATTTTGCGGCGACTCCAGTCAATTAGGACGCCGCTTATCAGCTTCCCTGCTTCATCCGTTTGAAGCCATTGTCCCGTTATTGGTGCCAACATCAGACGCCGAGACTGTCGACTCCTCCGCATCTTTGATCTCCTATCGACCGTCTAAAAGGAGAATCTTGCTGAGGAAACGCGCAATGTCCTGCAATGATGGAGAACTGCTGATATGCTTTTAATTTACTGTGACTGAAGGTTGATCAAATGGCACCAGAACAAGGCACTTGTTCCCGTTTGATCTCAATGAAACGCAATTGTTGCGGCCTGTCATTGATTGCTTCGTGTCTCGGGGACTGTTTCGAGGACTCAAATGAAGTGTCGTCCGATATGAAAAAAAAAAAGCATTTTCAACAGAGTTCTCAGACTGATGGTGTAATTTAATCCAAGATTAGGTTTAATCCTTGTTCTTATAATGCTGACCCTCAGCATTGTTAAGCTCAAATAATTCCCAGTGGTCTACAGCTGTGAGCTTAAATATAATATAAGAGCCGCAGAGGGACCTAGACGGAGCCCATACGATGAAGAACTCTAAACTTTATTTGCATAAGAAACAAATCAACATTCTGCAGATGCTCTCTTCAGTAAACCGCAGATCTAAACGGGCTCCGACATTGAACTGGTGTGAGTTATATTTCTAGGGAGTTAAATTTCTGTAAGGTCTTCTGTTATTTTCCCCCCTTTTCTGTTTTTATCTAAGTTTTTTCCAAGAATCAAAGTCCAGGTCAGGAGTCAGAACAGACAGAGACCGTTAATGCAGGTAAAAAAGAAAAATGCATTATCATAATCCGAGCAGCGTTCAAAACCATAATATACCAGAGCAGGACTGCGACACTAGAACTAGATAGATAGATATAGATATAGATATAATTTATCGATTCCCAAGGGAAAATTTAGGAAATAAAGAGCAAGGGACTAAGAGACAAGGCCCAGAACTGCAGCTTTTACAGTCAACTACAGAATTATCTGCACCCTTTAAGAGAACGGGCAAAAATGATTGTATAAAATAAACATTACACACAATGATTCAAATTTTCTACTCAGTCAATTGGATAAACCTTTCCTCTAATCCAAAAAATAATTCTTATAAGAACTTTTTATTTTTAAATAATATGATTTTCTTTCAAATTTATTGACACCCCTTAAGAAAACTTAATACGCAAACAAATTGTCATCCTTAAAAAATAATCTATTTTTAAAAAATTGCTTTCAGTCTTTGGCAACTGTTTCCTTGGGGTATAAATCTGAGGTGGCACACATGTAAAATCCCTTTTGTCATTCATCACCAAGGGGAAAACCAAAGATCTTTTAACATATAACAGACAGATGGTTGTTGACCTACACAAGTCAGGTAACGGATATAAAAATACATAAGCAGTTGAAAGTGCCATTAAGCCTGGAACAGTTGAAAAGAAGGCAAAGAAGACCCCAAAGATCACAATTTCTGAATTGCACAGTTTAGTTTATTCTTGGGGTTGTCAAGCTTCAAAATCAACGGTTAGACGTCACCTCTGTAACAGCAAACTATTTGGAAGAGTTGCACAAAATAAGTCCTTCCTGAGAGCAACCCACAAAATGAAGCACCTGAACTTCACCAAGCGTCATTGGAACTACAATTGGAATTGTGTTGTGGTCAGATGAGACCACATGAACTTTTTGGCCATGACACCATCAGCCGGTTTGGTGAAAAAATGGGACTGCATACAAGGAAAAGCACTTGATACCCACAGTAAAATATGGTGGTGGATGTTTTGTGGCTGGTTATCCAGGGGTTCTTGTGAATATTGATGACGTCATGAATTCTGATAAGTACCTATTTATAATAACCCAAAACTGGGTTTCCTCTGCCAGGAGGTTAAGACTTGGCCATAGATGGATCTTTCAACTAGATAATGACACCAAACATACATCCAAATCAACACAGAAATGGTTGTGGGGCACAAAATTTATGTTTTGCAGTGACCATCTCAGTCTCCGGATTTGAACCCTGTTGAAAACCTGTGGTCTGAATTGAAGAGGACGGTCCACATGCGCAAACCTAAGAACATAAAGGAGCTTAAAATGTTCTGCATGGAGAAGTGGTCCAAGATCCTCTAGAAGTGTCTCCAACCTTGTTAGACATTACAGGAAGAGGCTCAGTGCTGTTATTCTTTTCAGGGGAGGCTTCAGCAAATATTAATTGTAGCAGGTGCTGATAATTTTGAAACCATTGTTTTGCAGGAAGAATTGCACTACTTAAGAAAAAACGTTGTTTGAAAAAAAAAGCGTGTGTTAAAACCCTTCATGAAGGGTGCCAATAATTCTGGAGTTGACTGTAATACTCCACAAAGAAAAGACACAAGTTGAAATATATTGACATAACCAAGCTTATTACAAGAAACTGGTGTGAGGAATTGGTGCAGGAATGAGGAAAACAGGAAATAAACAGGACATTTTTGTGGTATTTGTGGTAGGGCTAGAAAATGAAATAAAGTTTTGATGTTTAGCGATGATGAGAAACAGGGAGGTTTCGGGTGGGATGAGTCCCGCTTTTTCCCTTAGCTGTCAATAAAACACACGTTAGTCTTCTCTTCACAATATCTGCACAGCGGAGTGATACACACGGACCACCAGTGATGAATGCCACATTGGACGCTTTTCAGCTTAATGGAACTTTGTAGTATTTTCAGCAGCTGTCATATAGAACAATGCTCTATAGCTCACAACTGACAAGCGATAAAACAAGACTGCTCATGCTTGCACTTCTGAGCCGAATATGTGACAGAGAGGCTTAATTTCTCCCAGAGCTTCTTTTCTCTGGTTATAACTTAGCGCGTGTCACTGCTGGCCTACAGCTAGACAGATCTGTGGAAATTATTCATTCGGTTCTGGGTAAGAGAGAAGAAATGGTCTCAGGACAGTGGAATGAAACAAACAGCTCAGAGACCACCTCATCACTGAAAGCAAAGAGCCCCAGCAAAGAAGTGCGTTTGATTTTTTTTGTTTTTTACACCCCCAGTACAGCTCTTAGCACACAATCTTACATCGAGAACAGCGTCTCTTCCTTTAAAATCCCTCCCAGTCTAGACAATGTTTTAGAAATACAAGCTGTGTTTTAACAACCCCACATAGACAACGAGAACCCCTTCACACATTCTGTTGGACCCTTAAATGTCCCATCAATTTACCAGGACAGGGTTGTGTGTGCAGGCAATTCATGTAGCTTTCTAAATAAATATGTATCAGTGTAAGCGTGTTGAACATTAATATCACTGCCAGCAAATTGATGCTTAATATGATCATGCTAAAGCATTTTTAGCTGGGTATACGACGAGACACGTATGCTACCTTTTCAAAACTTTTCATGTTATGGCATTGCTGGAAAAATTAATCTGGCCATGTTCTGGATTTTATGTCCAAAAGTGGCATTTTTCCTGGATTTTTACACCCATATTAGCTTTAAAGATGTACATTCTGGAATTAAGGGTCTGCCTGAATACAATTTCCTCTTTTCCCTAAAAGCAGATTTTGTGACCTGGTGACACTTAGTTAATGATTCTAAATAAAGGAAATCATTGATAAGGCATGCCGTTTTGATTTAACTCTCATGGCTGGCAGAACCGGTCTGAGATGTTGGGGCAGTTTTTAAGAGTACACAATACTAGTCCGCCATCTGGTGTACAATCTCATTCCTGCACCAAAGTTCCCTCTACTGTTATAAATGGAGCCCATAGACCCCATTTTCTCCAAAGGACTATTGTTTGAACCATAAGCACATCTCTTGAAGTAAAAACGAAACAAAACACAAGACTGATGGTAGCGCTCACCTTTTCTTCTCTGGAAAAGCTTTTTTCCGGATGCCCCAAACAATCGGAAAGGGGATTCATCAGAGAAAATGACTTTACCCCAGTCCTCAGCAG
>JAOUQW010000034.1:2112020-2124338 GCA_028565825.1 Olivaichthys viedmensis
TTCATAACATTCTGGAGTATATGCAAATTGCCATCATAAAAACTGAGGCAGCAGACTTTGTGAAAATTAATATTTGTATCATTCTCAAAACTTTTGGCCACGACTGTAGTTACTTCAAAAGCAATGACCTTATTTACCAAAGCAACAGAAGTGTATAGACTGTCATACTGGAAAACCAACAAGTATGCAAACCTTCACGTAATATCTCTTTTATATTTTATTGCCATTCAATAGGAATTTTCAAATTTTGAGATCTTGTTGCAACAAAACAAATTTAGTTGTGGTTCCGATTTTGGGTTCATTTTTGATTTACGTAAAAGCTGGTGGTAATGTTTTTTTCTTATTAGGATAGAGATTGGATTGAACATAAACAAGCAGCTATGCATAAACATGAGAGTACTATCACTAACATTGGAAAAGGAAGAAAAAGATTTACTGACTTAATTAAGTTAACTTTTTAAATTCTAACAACATGTTTCATTGTACTGAGCCTCTGAACTTGGTATGTAACACTATATGGTCAACTTATTATAGAGGTTTGTGAGTTTTCAGCTTATTTGATATTCTTTAAATATATATTCTTTGAATGCTTTGATAGTCGAAAGCCTGGGCCTTGGCAAATAAGCTGAAAACTCACTAACCTCTATAATAAGTTGACCATATAGTGTAACATACCAAGTTCAGAGGCTCACAATAAAAAAAGAAGGCTATGGTAAAACATGTTATACTTCAGGATTCTGATAATCCGCTGCATCGTGTCTCACATCTGAGTGTCAGACTCTTGAGACGTTTTGACAATCTGGAGAAAAGTCCACAGCAAATAAGTAGAGGGCACAATTTCACCAAACTTTCCAATCCCACATGCCAAGTTCACAGGGTAGTTATTTAAAAAAGGCCAGAGTAATATTTTTTCTCATTCAGTATTGTGATAGTGTGTTACACTGTGTCTCATATGGGACTGTCAGGTTTGTGAGATGCTTCGATAATCAGGAGATAACGCCATAGGAAATAAGCAGATAGTCTCACACGCCAAGTTCACAGGGTCGTTATTTGAAAAAGGCCAGAGTGATATTTCTTCTCATTCAGTATTGTGATAGTCTGTTATATTGCCATTGTGTATTTGGGTTTCTCCTTTATTCATGGCGTTTACAGCATTCTCTACGTGCTGTAGTGCGCCATCTACAGGCACCAGAACGCAACTGCTTCCCCTTTTAATATTCCAATAAGAAAACTGGAGAATAAGAATCCAGCTGCAGTCTCGTCAGGATATCAGGATGCAATTTAAAGCATGCAGAAAACATTATGACCCAGAAGTAAATAAAAGCAGTCTTACCAGTCATTAAAAAAAAATTTTTTTTTTACCCTTAATCTTCTCATGTCCTACTTCCTACAAGCTTGTTCCAGTTTCACTTTCAGTTCATCATGAACTTCAGCAAGGCGCATCAACAAGAGCATCTAATGATGAAATAAATGTAGGTGTTTGTGCTATAAATGTGCTATAAATAAGCTATAAATGTGCTATAAATACCGATCATAGATTACAGACGCAATAGCCCCACGCCCTGGAATGAGGAAGAGAACTCAGAAGAGCTTTCACTTTTCTTTTTTTTTCCCCCTGAAGAAAACTTTCTCTTGCGTGGCGCAGACTTTCCGAACAGGTATTTCACTCCTTCAAATGCAAATGCTCGTTTGTAGCTTATGAAGCGTAATAATGAGAGCACTCACAGGTCATAATGTGGCTAAATGTCTCAATTAAATCTTTCAATATTTTTTCTTTTGGATCAACCTAAATTTGAGGACCTCTTTTAGGCCACCTTTTGCCATCTGCGGTCAAAAGTTACTGCGGTTACTTTTTGACAGTACGGAATTTCATGGTTATCTGGTGTGGCACTTGACATGGAACTGATGAAGCGCCTAGATCTCTGTTACAGAACGAAATTAAACGTCTATAAATTAAAATCTTTCAATAATTTTTCCTTTGGATCAACCTGTATTTGAGTACCTTTTTTTAGGCTACCTTAGCTATCGGCAGTCACATGGCAGGACTGTTACTTCTTGATGGTATGGACTTAAAGGATTATCTGCGGTGTGGCTCTTGACATGGAGCTGAAGAAACTTCTAGATGCTCCATCCCTAAATCAAATCTTCAAATACTTTTTCTTTTGGAACAACCTAAATTTGCTGCGTTCAAATAGGGGACGATACTAGGGTTGTGCAATATCGTTTGTTAATTGTTACCACAACATTGGCTTTTGCAATACTGGCATCGCAGAAAGCTACAATGAATGACATTGACTCATTACATCACGAGGGCTATTGTGCAGCTCCAGTAAAGCCCTAATACAGTTGAAAGCAGGATATTTTACGTGTGAAGTTGAGTCATGTGTGCACAGAAGCTGGTGCTAAGGCAGAGGGCTGAATTGCTAGGAGTGTTGTGCTGCGGTGGCACCGCAGAACCACTGGAGTCTGTGCTGGACCTGTTGCTGTCCTGGGACGTCCTCGTTTGGGAAGACTACCAGAATGTCCAGGGTCTCACCAAACCCCTCTGCTCCAAGACCAGAGACCTTCTGGACTTGGTCTACACCAAGGGAGAGGAGGCCTGCAGTCTCTTGCTAGTAGCATTTGACCAGGTTTTACCTGAGGCCCAGAAAACTGGACTCTGCTTTGGGAAAGGTAATTCAGGGCGAAGGGATGCCAAGAGGACTCCCACTAGTGCCTGCCAGGCTCTGCTGATTGACAGACCAGCACTGGTAAAAAAGATTCGCGACCATCTTGATGGGGCGTTGGACGCTCTGACGGAAGCTGGCTGCTTTACTTCAAAAGACTGTGATGAAGTCCTGTTACCCGTGTACACACCTTCACAGAAGGTAAGCAATACCTATAAAGATTGGACCAAAGGTTCTAGACCTTTTGTATGCACGTTTTACAAAGTGCATTTCTGCAGAATCGGTTCAAGAGAGAACCGTGATGCATCTAAGAATCAATCATTTTCCCCTTCCCTAGTCATAATGAGACAAGATTTGGTTCAGTTCATATCTTGTTGTAAGAGAACATCTTCATTTAAAGCTTGTAGATTTAACCACGCAATGCTTAATTATGAAGTTATTCATATTATTGTATTATTATTGGAGTCTTTAATAAGTTTTGTTTTATGTAAAATAAAGGTTACTAGTCCCTTCATGTCTATTCATGTAGTATCAAAAATGTTCTTGTATTTGATATCACTGCAAACGTGTACAGCAAGGCTGTTAATCAAGGTCAAGCTGCAGATCTGGGATTAGTTGTATCTCTTATGCGTGATTAAAATCGCAAAAAAAATAGATGAGATCCTATTGTCAGAATGTCTGTCATGTTTTGCTCTTGTTTCTGGTTAGGTTAGGAGGCTGTTAGACCAAGTGAGGTTCAGAGGGGAGGGTGCTGGCAACGTCTTACTGCAGTATCTACAGCACGTTGGAGAGGAACCTGTAGAGGAAAAGCAACTCTCTGCTGGTATGTATGCGGTTTTCACTTGTTTTGTTCATCAATGTGATCTCTGTTTCACTCTCAAACAGGATCTTTGACTCCATTAGACCTGTAATCCTTTACTTACTTCTCCTGTTGAAGTAACACATAACTTCAAATTTGAGTTTTGACAGTAAAACCACTACTGTTTAATGGCTAATGTAGAGACGGCATCAAAATAAAGCAATTCAGGTTATAAAGATCACTATCCCTTAGGTTAATTAGACAAGCTTATGTTGCTCTCTCCATACACAATAATATCTAAATGCACTGTGACACCCGCTAGGTACATTCTATGTATTTCTTAATAGAAACATCACAATGCTGCCTCTTGCTTTCTTGAAGTAGTTTACTGACCTTTTGAGATTCAAATATTATTGCAGCTTTGGAAATATACTTCTGCTATATATATATATATATATATATACACTTTCCAACAACGACAAGACTGTCTGTTTCGACCCCGATTGTTTCATTTTGGCTCTGTTCATAAAACGGAGTAAACCTCCTGCTAAACACGAAGTTGCGTAGGTTTCACTTTTTGGGAAATGTTTTGCCACCCAATTGAAATAGGTTTTAATTGGTTCTGCCAACGAGTTTAAATATCTGTTCATACACATGGGCAAAGATGAGTTTTTCATTTCCCCTTAAATAAAGTGAATATGAACTGAGTCAAAAAGTGCTGCGTCAAATACCAGCTTTCCCTCGTGATGTTGGTGGCCATGGTCATAATGAGGAACTCTAAGATATAGTTCAACAATGGGTATCTTTCTCAGAATGGCAAATTTTATTTGAAGTTCACATAAGCAGTTACCAGGTGTTTTTTGGCAACTTTATTTAACAATACTCTTTATAATATTTTTCCTGGCAGGATGTGACTGTAGGGGAATAGTAGACTTTTTTAATGCAGTAGTTAATGCATAATGATTTTTGATTCTTGACTACACTCTGCTCTAGAATGCCTCCTCTACCGGAAGAAGCTTTGCAGCTCTGTCTCCGCTCAGTCACACTTTCTCAGCACTTATGGTGGAACGGGAAGGTTCTCTCTGGATGATATCTATACCGAGGGCCTCCTAGAACTGGTGCAAGGCAACAGGGAGGTTACAGCTCTGGGGCTGCAGGATGTGGTTGGTCTGGTTGGGACTCTTAACGAGGAAGCTGATACAATACTTGTTTCTGGCGAGGCAGGTACTGGTAAGAGTACCTTGATGCAGAGGCTTCACCTGCTGTGGGCTCGGGGTACCTTGCTGACGGACATTCTCCTACTGTTCCCTTTCAGCTGCCGTAAACTGAATACTGAGCAGAGGATACTCTCTTTAAAAGAGCTCCTGTTCCTGCACTGCTGCTGGCCCGACCGGGGCCAAGATGAAATTTTCCAGTTTATCCTGGACCACCCTCACCTTGTCTTGTTCACCTTTGATGGGCTTGATGAGTTTAGCCAAAGCTTTACGGATGAAGAGTGCCATTGCTGCCCCACTCAGCAAGCACCTGTACCCACTCTGATTTTCAACCTACTCCAGGGTACCTTAATGAAAGGGGTAAAGAAAGTGGTAACCAGCAGGCCCCAAGCAGTGGGCCCTTCTCTAAAGCGGTATCTCCGCAAGGAAGTCTTTGTCAATGGTTTCTCTACTGTGGGAATCGACCACTTTGTGAGGAAACACCACAATGATCCCACTGTAGCTACTCAAGTTATAGAGTCTCTCCGGGCGAATACAGCCCTGCTTGGGCTCTGCCATATTCCTGTCTTCTGCTGGATTGTGTCAAAATGTTACAAAGAGCTCCTTGGATGTGGGGAAGGCAGCCCTCAGACCATCACTGACGTGTACCTCATGGTTCTGAATCATTTCTTCCAGAAGAGGCTGCCTCAGAAACACAGGACTTTGGGAAAAGGATGGCTGCACGAACATCTAGACACGGTCAAAAGATTAGGACAGCTGGCGCTGGATGGTCTGGAGACATCCTGTTTCATATTCCCAGAGTCAAAACTGCAGAAATGTGGCATCACAGAGCATGACATTAGCCTGGGATTCCTCATTCACTGTAAGGACTTTTTAGACTCTGCTGACTGCAAACACTTTGAGTTTCTACACATCACCATGCAGTGCTTCTTTGCTGCTTTCTATATTGTTCTCAACAGCAACGTCAATCGCTCTGTCATCCCAAAGCTCTTCCAGTCTCAGTGCAAACAGCTAGCAGGTCGTAGTCACAGCTGTCTTGGACACTATATCAAGTCCGTAGAAGATGACCGCAATACGGCAGAGACCCTAAACCTGCAGATCACAGCAAAGTTTGTTGCAGGACTTCTGTCCCAACGCCATCGCAGTCTCCTCTTACAGTCCTGTCCTGCTGTCACACTTGAGGAAAAGTCCAAGCAAGTCACAAAGTATTTGTCCAGGGGCATACAGAAGCATTTCAAATCAATCCCTCCACCTGTGGAGGGTGAAAAGAAGAGCATGCATGCCATGCCGAGTTTTGTGTGGCTCATTAAGTGCATATATGAGATGCAGGAGAGCGAGATTGCTAAGGGTGCAGTGGCCAAACTAGAAGTGGAGCACCTGAAGTTAATATACTGTAATATTGGGCCAGTGGAGTGCACTGCTCTGGCTTATGTGCTCAGGCACCTGCAGAATCCTGTCGGAATCCAGTTGGACTTCAACTCGGTGGGGGATGTGGGACTTGAACAGCTCCTGCCATGTCTACACATCTGTCACTCCCTCTAGTAAGAATGTGATTTGATTGCCAAACCTTGAACCGAATTGAATTGATTGCCAAATATTGAATTCTCCTTGGTGTTGTATCACAAGTATTTATCACCCATTTAATATATCAGTCTCTCTTAGAAAAAAAGAGTTCCTTAAGGGTTTATTGGATAGTTAAGGGTTCTTAGCTTCCTAAAGGGGTTCTACATAGAAATCTTCCACCAGCGAGACAAACTGAAGAGCCCTTTTGGGTTCGAGATTTAACTTTTTTTTTTTTTTTTAAAGAGTGTATAGTTACAAAAAGGGGTTCCTCAATTGCTCTTTGGATGATTAGGGGTTCTAGCTTCCTAAAGGGGTTGTGCTTGGAACCATTTTTTAAGGGGGAAACCCTTGTTGCCTGTTCCCCCAGACAGACAAAGACAGACACAGAGTGTAGGAAGGAAAACAATTATTTTAAATCATTAGTATTGACAACGCTCTGTTATTTGTTTTCTCCATGTAACTCAGGAGACAAACACTTATAGTAATAATCAATAATGATTAAACAATAATCGTCATTAACATATTCAGATTAATATTGCAGATTAAGTGCAAGTCTACAAACTCTTAGAAATTTAGCACTCAAAAGGGTTCTTCGGTTTGTCAGTTTGGGGGAACCCTGAGGGTTTCCCTTTCAGAAAAGATTCCTAGTAGAACCTCTCTAGAAGTCTAAAACTGTTAACCATCCAAAAAACCCTTGAGGAACCCTTTTTTTTCATATTGTGTTATGTATTACATTTAACCGGCATTAAGTGCAGATTTTCTTCTCTATTTGTTATAATCTTGACAGCTTGAGGAACAATAACATATCAGATGAAGGAATACGCAAACTTGTTGAGAAGGGAGTGCACTGCGAATGCTTCAAGAAAGTGGCGTAAGTATGACATACAATTCGATTTTGAATTCATACTGTATTACGACACAAGTTGTAATGTTTTTTATAATTTGCACAGGTTATTCAACAACAAACTAACAGATGACTGCACAAAGCATTTTGCCTGGCTGCTTAAGACAAAGAAGAGCTTCCTTGCATTGAGGTATACTCAAACAAATTGTGGAGTTTTGAATGCAACCATTAGAACCCTTTGAATATTTCCGTAGCATTTCGTGACCTCCGTGTTATAAGGTTCTATCTGGGTGAAGAGTCGTTCTGAGATATGGGGCTTCAATGTTTTGACATTCTAGCTAGCAAAACTCTGTAACTCTAAAGTAGTGTAATCTACATTTACAGCTCAATAATGCCGACACTTTAAGGTCACTTCAAATTTACATTATCAAAATTAAGACACATCAACATAGCATTACAACTCGTGAAATCAGAAAAGTTTGACTTTCGAAATTGTGAATACCACAAGAGTGGACCGTTCATATAGAATCTTTTCGTAATCACAGTGAACACATGACCCCATTTGAATATACTGTAGCTTTTGAGACAGTGTAACCTTCAATAAGACATGTACTGTTTTAAAGACGACGACAAAAGCACAATTGTTTGGAAAGTTACCCTCAGTAGTTAAAAGGGTTACCCAGTTAAAGAAACACCCTGGGTAGTCATTTAATCTTTACATGCTTGTACCATTCTGTAAGGTCTTGGCAATGTATGTATGAAACAAATCGGAAGCTTAGGGCTGGGCGATATGACCAAAATATCATATCACAATGTTTTTTTACATTGAAGGTATTACGGTATTTGACGATATTTAATTTTCCAAAGCAACTTACATGAGGAATGTATCCCTTAAGGCCAGCAACTATTGAGTTTACGTAAGTTTTATCTCTATTCAGATTGTTGACGCTTTGCACATGCTAATTATTACACTGAACCATGGGAAACAACAAAGCATTCAATTTCAAAAAAAATTAACAATAAAAAACATATATGCAACCTATGAAACCTGCAAATCTGGGTAAAATAAAAACTCCAAGCTTCTAAGTTTACAATGAAAGGGGGGGGGGACTTCCAAGTTAGCCTTAATGTAAATGTTAAGTGCAAATTAAAATCTTTTTACTTTAAAAAAATAAATAAAATAAAGCAAATTGTTTCATACCTTTGCAATGAGTAACTATTAATACGTAACGAAAAAAATAGCGTTGATGAAGGTATTGCAAAAAGGCATACCTTTACATGAATCAATACCGATATACCTGAAAATAAGATAAGCTGTCGAGTTCATTCACTCTAACTCTATTATAAATGCTATTCTAATCCCATCTGTAACTGTACAGACTTGGAAACAACAACATCACGTCGCAGGGGGCAGAGCAGCTGGCAGAGGGGCTGAGGTGCAGCAAATCACTGCAGTTTCTTGGGTGAGATGTTTTTTCCATACAAGTAAACATTTGTTCATTCCAATTAAGTGTCAATTATTCGTAGTTATATATCAAGATATCTCATTTATTCATCTTATCTTTTTAGGAAGTGTAAAATACATTAACAGTAAGAAAAACACATATTCACGTAGAACATTGCAAAAAGACCATAACACTACAAGAGTGAGAGTGGCACAAAGTCATGAAAAGTTGTTAATGAACACTATAAGCACTACATTTTAATATATATTCAATATATATTCTTGAGCCTTCAATGAAACTAACCAACGGTTTAAGACGGTAATTGCAGGTAAAAATGTTGTGTTTTTTCTCCAGGCTGTGGGGAAATAAGATTGGAGACAAAGGCACTGAGGCTTTAGCAGATGCACTAAAGGACAGTACCACATTAATATGGTTAAGGTACGAGTGGTCCTTTATTTATTTTGACAGTTAAAGGAAATGATTGATGCGAGTCATTTGATTGATTTGGGGAACGTTACGTATGAACTCAGATACTGATGTCACTAAATATGCTCCACGGCTTTGGACGAATCACATCTAAGATTAGAGGATGACGTGGTACCCGGAAACTTTTAGCCACAGAAGCTCCCTGCTGAGCTAGCTAGCTATTTTAACCATGTTAGTGATTGTTATGGTAACGTTATATTTTGACAGGTTTGGATGATTTTGAATAAATCACTGAGATTCGGTTACTGAAATCCTATTCCTATCTACTTGTGACAAATGCGAGCAAGTGTACTAGCAGTTAAATAGCCTGCTAGCTTTTTGACATGCAGGAGGACGTGGGGGCATTTCTAAACAGCATATGTATGTATATTCATAGATCCTGGCATTTTTAATGAGGGTAAAAGTGTAAATACCACACCACTTATATCCCTCATTCACAAAGTATTTTGCGGATGAAAAAATCAAGAGGGTTGCATAACAAACTTATGGCACATTTTTTCCAAATGATGAAATTAAAAATAACGGAGATGAACTGAGTCATACATCAGTCAGTCATCTTGGAGTGCTTCTCATTTCTTTAATTGCGTTTGCTTGCTTCCCTTTCTCGTGTCTCGGCTCCTCCCTTGATGCTTCAGCCTGTACAAGATTCTATTCCTCACCTGACCTCTCATATGGGCATGTTTTTTTGACGTCAGGCACATTTTAATCAAGTTTTATCCAAGGTTTTATTTGTGCTCATTGTTTCTTGTTTATTTAAAATAATTAAGTATATTGTATTTGTGATTTTTATTATCCTATCATTTATTGGCCTTTTGGGGGGGCACATGCTACAGTAAAAAAAGACTTCCATGTGTATCCTTGATCTGGAAGCCTCCTTTCTCCTCGTTCCTTGATTCTTCGGCGAGCATTTAAATAATTGATATGTCCTTAAAGATGGTGGGTTTTATTAGATTTTCCGGGTCACGGGCTGAAAGACTTCGGTTCGAGGAGACAAGGAGGCATCAAATAGAGTTTTGGGATGCACCCTTGGACAACCCATATTTCTGACAAACATGAATTGAGGCCTACTTGAAAATAATGTGTTGCTATCCTGATACTAGCCTGGTGGATAACGGTGTAGGCAGCGCAGGAGCGTGTGCCCTAGCCGAACTCGTCAAGAGAAGCACAACCCTTACTGAGCTTTGGTAAGTGGAACTAAGAAGTTATGCATCTTTAAAAAAAAGTTTTCCAATTTTTCTATTGAGAAGTTACTTCATCCTTTTTTGAAGTGTCTTTCTTTCTTTCTTTCTTTCTTTCTTTCTCTCTACTACTTTTACTCGCTATCTACCTTTCAGGCTAAACCAAAACTGCATTGGCAGGGATGGTGTGGAGTGTCTAATAGAGGCTTTGAAAGTGAACCCTACCGTTAAGGAAGTATGGTGAGTGTCAAGTTTATGTTAACGCCCATGTAATTAAGCCCACAAAGGTTGGAGAACATTCAGTGCATATTTTTTACATTGTAGGCCATTATAACTCAAACTGTCGTAAATACATAACAAATAAGCCTGAATCTACAGCTATACTCTTTTCATGTATTTCAGTATGAAGTCAAAAGTTGTTGATGTAAGATTACATCTACAGGAAGCTTCAGCTAGTTCAGAAGGCAGCAGCCCGCGTCCTACCAGGAAAAGAAAGTCTGAGCACATTACCCCGGTTCTATTCAAGCTACACTGGCTGCCTATTAAGTTACGCATTCGCCACAAAGTCCTGCTTATGACGTTTAAAGCTCTAAATTGTTTAGCTCCGGCGTATCTTGCTGATCTTCTGAAGCAATACAGCCCATCTTGAGCGCTTTGCTCAGCTGAGGCAGGACTACTGTTCATCCCGAGCATCACTCGCAGCTCAGCCGGTGGAAGATATTTTTCTTATATCGCCCCTAAACTCTGGAATAGTGTCCCAGAGAACATAACGCTAACTCTAAGTGTTTTTAAATCCAGATTAAAAACATACTTGTTCAATTTAGCCTATTCTTAGCTATTGGGTCTTTTTTATCTTGTTAAATAGACTTTTCCTAGTACTTCTCATAGATTTATCGTCAATTCATTAGTGATTGTACAAAAAAAAGAAAAAGAAAAGTGCTATATAAATAAATATTATTATTATTATTATTATTATAATATAGCAGATGTGCTAGTGGTACCTAAGAAGTGTGTGCCATGTGCTGTTACAGGTTAAGGGGAAACAATCTGAGCCCCGAGGAGGAGAAGGAACTTAGTCAGCAGGAAAGCAGACTGATCTTCTGAGAGAGAAAGATTGATGCAAACAGCATATAGACTAGCTCCCTCATGGCCTGCTGTGCAGCTGCACACAATATAATGCCAACTAACATCCAGTTATTTGTAACACATGATGCCCTGTTGGACTTGTCACTGAAGGAGGGCACGATGATGCCAACCGATCGCAGAAGGTCTACAGTCTACACTAGTGTTCAGCCTGGAGAGAATGTTACCAGTGTATGCCCATGCTGTCTCAGAAACCGAAGACAGAAGAAAGATATTATTAAATGTTACATTCTGTATTTATTACTGTGTTATCTTATGTACCCACAGAAATGACTTAAATAAAAATCCACATCCATCATTTTTGGATTCTGTTCTGTTCTTTTGTAGGCTTAAATTGGGGGGGAATAACTATTGTGTGATCTTTTTGTATAATACATATTCAGACGACACCAAGAGTATGTGACAGTTGAGTGCAAAAGTTAGCATACCCTTATTTCGAAATGATGAAACCAACAAGACATTTAATGCGAGTTAGTGTTTTGTTTTTTCTCCTTCATTATCACAAGTAACAAAAATGGTCCAAAACTCCGTGTTATGGTATTAATAGTGAAAAAATATAAATGATATTTCTAAATGTGCTATAAAACGGAACTTTTATTCTACTCGCCTCTAAGGACAGTCTCCTGCTGTTTGGTTTGAATTTTTATGAATCTCAGGCAGTTTTTCTTCCACTCTTCGGTCGTGTCTTTGTGTCTGTGTTTCTTCCATTTCCGAATGATCGTTTTCACTGTTGATAACGGTCTCCCTAAACACTTTGAGATCTTTTTATGCCCTTCTCCAGCTCTGTAAAAGGTCAATATTTTCTGTTTTAGGCCTTGCGATGGCCCGTTTCCCTGATTCCCATCGACTTTTTTAATATTGTTCTCCCCATTTAATATTGTTCTGTTGTCCTGTTTAGCGTGCATTGTCCTGTGTATTTATTGTTCTGTGTATTTATTGTCCTGTGTATTTATTGTCCTGTGTATTTATTGTTCTGTGTA
>JAOUQW010000034.1:2124830-2140336 GCA_028565825.1 Olivaichthys viedmensis
AAAAAAAAAAAAAAAAAAAAAAAAAAAAAAAAAAAAAAAAAAAAAAAAAAAAAAAAAAAAAAAAAAAAAAAAAAAACCCCAGTTGCTATTCGTGAATGCTAGTTGTAGCTTGCTAGCTAGCTAGCTCGCTTAGCTTGCTGGCTAACTAGCTCGCTTAGCTAGCGACCCATACAAGTCCTTGGTGGCTAGCAGGCAAACGCAGCTAGCTAGCTAGCTAGCCGAGCCACGTCTGTTTTCCATGGTAACGCCAGGCACGAGCCAGCGACAACGCGCGACCGTCCAACGAGGAGCTGCACGAAGGTAGCCTCCATGTCGTGCAGCTGAATAAGAGCACCTGATCGCACGGTTTCCATCACTTGCTGGAGGAACGGTGTCTGGGGTGATCTTGTTTATTTTACTGTCGTGTCATCAGCGCTCAGGCTTTCCTCCTCTTCTCTCTGTGTCTGTCTGTCTGTCTCTCTGTCTCTCTCTCTGTCTGTCTGTCTGTCTCTCTGTCTGTCTCTCTGTCTGTCTGTCTGTGTCTCTAGGGTACTCGTCTAATATCTAAACTATTGCTCATGGGCTGCCTTGGCTTTAAATCCATGCACGTTGTGATTTAAGGGCGCTGTTCAGGTACCCAGGACCTCGTACCAGGACCCTACGGTTTTGGCACCTTCACCTTCATCTTCATGTGATGTGACCTACTCCCAAAATTGATCCCAAAATCATCACCATCATCACCATCATCATCTCATGGTATTAAGTGGAAGTACTGAAACGCCCCTGGATCGAAACTAAAGCTCTGTTCGGACCGGGTTTGTGTTTGACATCGGGGAGGTTTGGGTGTCCGTAATGTTCATAATGTTGGTCGTTGTTGTTGTTGTTGTTGTTGTGGGCCCGTGGATGTCTGTTGTCTGTTGTCTGGAAAGATTACGCCGTTTTGTTTTTTAACCCACGACGACGTGACCTTGCAGAAGTAAACATCCTCCTCCTCTCTCTCTCTCCAGAAACGCCGAGACGACGCGACGTGTGAAATCCTGCGGCATGTTGTTTCACTGTGGTTTTTTTCATGCACGGCGGTATCAGTTTCTCGTCTGTTCGGCCCCTGACGTAAGACCCTTCTGGTACGGCCGGCGATCTCGAACCTCGGATTCGTCAGTAAAAACGGGACTTTTTTACTCCAGTGATCCGCTGTGACGATGCTGGTGTGGCTCAGCCCGGTGCCGAGCGTTCGGACGTGATTTATGATGTCTGTTTTTTGTAAGATGGGTACTTGGTTGTTATAATGATTAATAATAGGTTCATTATTTAACAAAACGAAGGAGCCTGAGGACCTTGGGTTCTTCTCGTCATACGGCAAGGGATTGCGATCTCGGACATGAGTAGGGCTTTTTTTTTTTTTTTTGCCGTTTGCACCTAAAAAATGCCCCTCCAAATACTCCCACACAGCCGATTTAAACCGTTTCGGAGGAGGATATAACGTTTCGGTGTGCTCGCAAACAATATTAACGTTGTTTTCATTTACGTTTACAGCATTTGGCGGACGCGCTTATCCAGAGCGAAGTTCTTTGTGGTCTCCGTCGAAAAAACATATCAGCGTAGGCCAGGATCTAAGAAGATCCTTTTAAAAGCCTGTCAGAGAGGAGTTAATATGGGAATATGCATCCTGCTCATGAAATCACATCAAAAATGGCATGTTTTGAAACGTGATGTTCTTCATTAATGCCAAAACAAGTGTCCAACATTTGTAGGTTTTGGATAATATATATACCAAGTCATGACGTCAACGGGCCTCGGCTGTGTGCACCAAATATGGCTGTACAAAACGTTTGGTCAGTACGACAGTCGGTAAACTACAGACGGGTGACAAATGAAAGGAAAAAAGAGCATAAGGTGTGTTAGTGAGGTGTTTTGGGCCGTGACGAGCCTCCAGAACAGCTTCAACGCTCATTGGCTTAGATTCTACACGTCTCTGGAACTGTACTGGAGGAACTGATGGAGAACCGTTCTTCCAAAGATGTTCCCTCAGGTGGTGTTTTGATGATGATGATGGTGGTGGAGAGCCGCTGTCTAACACGTCGCTCCAAAATCTCCCACAGGTGTTCAATTGGGTTGAGAATCTGGCGACTGTGAAGGTCATAGTATATGATTTATATAATTTACATCCTCATCAAACTGTTCAGTGACCCCTCGTGACCCTGTGGATGCGCTCGTTTATTCAACGTTTTTCCTTTCATTTGTTACCCGTCTGTATGTATGAGAAAAATAGTAGCCATAATTATTTCTTACTTTTTTTTTCTGAGATATTTGTAGGCCTGTCTGTTTAAGGAGTAACAGTACTCCATAGTACTGTTACTCAAATGCAGTAACAGACTCAAATGCATTTTAATTTGTATTTTGGAAAAGTCAACAGTCAGATTCTACACCGTGACTATACACCGTGAACCGTAAAAAGCCTAGTCTACTGGCAAGGATGTGCTTGAAAACCCAGACCCCAACATCTGTCTTCAAGCTTGACAGCCTCAGTACTGTCCTTCAGTATGAGGACAGACCTATACAGCTGTTTTCTGTCTCCTACTTGATAATGGACTTGCATGTTTAGAGATGTGTATTAGACCCACATCCTGAGTTAGAGTCCCAGTATTCAAAGTGTTTTTTAGTACGCATCATTAAGCACCCTTATGGTTCTGGACAGTTGGATATAAAGGCGTAAAAACCATGTCACCATGTCATTTTCGACGTGATCCCCGGTTGGTTCATCTTCCCGCCCACATTAGTTCATTGTTAAATGTCATGATGGAGGGCCCGATTCGGTTTCACTGTTTTGTTTAGATATTAGTCAGCTAATGAGCCGATTCTGGTTTGCCATTGTTGAGCAGGGAGTGTAGATTGTATTGTGTGTGTGTGTGTGTGTGTGTGTGTGTCTGTGAAATCCCCTGCAGCTTTACTGACACCGGGGGGAAAATCCGAGCATCCACACACTGCATGAGTCAGTGTGTTCACTTCTGTGTTTAAATCTGTATATTTGTTTATCATTATGTAAATACTCGTCTTGGCAATACTTGCATGCAGAAGGCTGCAATATGCCAACATGCCTCTGACATCTTGCAGAATGGAGTAAAAGGAATAGTCCAGCGTTTTTCAACCCAATCTTTATCTGTAGTGTGTGTGTGTGTGTGTGTGTGTGTGTGTGTGTGTGTGTGTGATAACGTAGCAGTAGCATCTCAGTTGGCCTGTTTTCAGTCCTCTTGCTCCACTGCATTGCTGCTCACTGTGATAACTCGGGCCTTGCAGTCAGCTGCTGCTGCTGTTCTCGTTTGTTAGACGCGTGACTCAGTAAAACCTGTTTACAGTAAGAGCCTTAGTCTATTTCTAATTCATGCTGTTCACTGTCTCGCTTTCACTCATTTCTGAACGCTCACGTGAAAATAGGCTTGTTTTCTCTGTTAAATGGAACGCATTAGCCAGTGACATCACTGAGGGGAAACTAAAGCATAGCAGTTTTACCGCATTGGGCTAAAACAGACACATCAACGGCGTGACCTTCTTGGTCGAGGTGACGTTCCAGATTCCCCCCCCCATTGAGCTGAAATGAATTTGATTTTTGTGAGAAATGCCAGCACACTCGTGCAGCGTACACTGACACCTCAAACGTCTCAAAGCAAGAGAACAAGGAATCACTTTTTACAGGATAAAGCTAGGAGAGTATGTGTGTTAATGTTCTGAGGGACTTTATGCAGTAGTTATGGCCGGATTATAGCTACTGGTGTGACTTGGTTTCCTGTAGCTACGGTTAATGGTTGACACTAAAATGCCACTTCTTGCATGTGCATCACTTTTGTTTCTTTTCTTTGCTTTTCCAGCTCTCGATGCGCGGGTGATCATGCGAGTGCCCCATCCCCGCGCCCGCTGACCCCTCACGTTTCGACCTTTGATCGGGCCCTGCGATGCAGCCATGAGCTCGGTGCTGTGGAGCCAGGAGAAGGGGGCGGGCATCCCGCGGGATGACTGGCGCTTCTTCATGCTGCTGAAGGAGTGCGTGGTGGAGAAGGCGGCGCAGAAGGTGGTGCGCGTGCCGCGTGGCAGCCTTGGCCAAGCCTGCCCGGAGCGCACCAGCCTGGGCCGCCCGCTGCCCCCCACCAAGGGCAAGCGCAGCCTGCGAATTCTGGACCAGAGCAACGTGGTGGCGAGCGTGGATGAGCGCGACGCACTGGAGCTGGACGAGGCACTGGCCGAGCTGCTCTTCCCCATCACCAACTGCGAGGAGCGCTATGGGCTGCTGTGCGACACGGCGCGCCTCCAGCGGGCACGCGCCATCCGCTGCGGCTCCAGGGTGCGCGTGCAGCTGCGCTCCGGTGACCAGCCGTTACCCGGCGTCGTCAGATTCAAAGGGGCTCTGCTGCCTGACCGGGCTCTGTCGGGGATATGGTTCGGCGTCGAGCTGCTGGTGAGGAATGGGGATCACAGGGTTTCATTTGTTGGGGTGACTGAGGGCGTCCTTTACGTTTGAGAGTTTTCTTCCAGTTTTTGTGTTTCGTATTTATTTTTTCAAATTGAGAAATTTAATAAGCTGTCACCATAAAACAATATTTCGATTTTTGTGCGATAGCGGACTTCTGTAAAAGGATTCCATTAATAGTAGTAATAATAATAATAATTTCAGCATGATGATGTAATTCCAATTTGATTTGTATATTTCATTTTGTGCATGTATTATTTAAGGCTGCATCGAGATTCTGGCCACCCGAAGTTTTCATGCAAAAATGACATTTTTAGTTTTCAGCTGAAATAATAAATAAATGAACCTAAAAAGTTTATTTATTTTAATTTTTTTTAAGATTAAATTCAACAATTTATCAAAATATGACTCCTCACAAAACCTTTTCATTATAACTTGATCATGTGGTTCTAATTAGTTTGTATATTCAATTTTTTTTTATCATCTATTTATTTAGGGATGCATGAACATTTTGGCCACTAAGTTTTCAGGCAAATAGCTCAGATTCTAGCTGAAAGAGTAAAAATGAAAAAGTTGTTTGCATTAAAAAAAAAATAAAAATTCAATGCAACAATGTATGAAATCATCATAACATGACACTTCACAAACCATTTCAGTGAGAGTGCGCGTGCCGTGGAGAGAGAGAGTGCGCGTGCAGTGTTGAAAGTGTGCGTGGTGAGAGTGCACATGTTGTGGTGAGGGTGTGCACGCCAGGGTGAGAGTGGAGAGAGTGTGCATGCCAGGGTGAGAGTGTGCACGCCAGGGTGAGAGTGGAGAGAGTGTGCATGCCAGGGTGAGAGTGTGCATGCCAGGGTGAGAGTGGAGAGAGTGTGCATGCCAGGGTGAGAGTGGAGAGAGTGTGAAGAGCATGTGCACGCCAGGGTGAGAGTGGAGAGAGTGTGCATGCCAGGGTGAGAGTGTGCATGCCAGGGTGAGAGTGGTGAGAGTGCGCATGCCAGGGTGAGAGTGTGCATGCCAGGGTGAGAGTACGCATGCCAGGGTGAGAGTGCACATGCCAGAATGCGTATGCCAGGGTGAGAGTGGAGAGAGTGTGCATGCCAGGGTGAGAGATTGTGCTCTGGTGAGGGTGCGCATGCCAGGGTGAGAGTGTGCATGCCAGGGTGAGAGTGTGCATGCCAGGGTGAGAGTGCGCATGCCAGGGTGAGAGTGCACATGCCAGAGTGCGTATGCCAGGGTGAGAGTGTACGCATGCCATGGTGATGTGTACATGCCAGGGTGAGAGTGCGCATGCCAGGGTGAGAATGCACGTGTGGAGGTGAGAGTGTACATGCCAGGGTGAGAGTGTGTGCTGTGGTGAGGGTGTGCGCGCGGTGGTAAGAGTGTGCATGCAGTGTGTGCTGAGATGGTTCACATTCTGGGCATGAGCAGAACGAGGGCGAGTAAACAGGACAATAGTGCGTCTGTGTGCTGTGTTGAGGGACACCGTGTATTCAGCTGCTCGGGCTCTCTGTGTGGAGGCTCCACTGCACACACAGCACAGTTACGGCAGGAATGGCATTCAGTTTGGGCCTCATGAAACCCGTACATGGAAGCACTGGGTCCTCCTGGTTTTTCACTCACTTGATGCCGGATGAGTCGGGTTATGAATCATATCTATATGATTCAGGGGGATGAGGTCATGTAAATTGTCGACACATCGCAGCCTTTCTGTACTCGGTGGTTTCATGCTTTAGGGCATGTTTTAAACTGTCAAATTTCGAAATGAATATAGAAAAGAACAAAAACGACATTTGTTCCATATCAGACATGTGAACTTCCTCAATGACTCAGTTAAATATGGAAGGTGTATAATGTGGTTTTGAGGAAATTCACATGTCTGATATGGAATAAATTTTGTTTTTGTTCTTTTCTATAGTCCCAAATTTTACATAATTTAAATTATTATTGATTTAAAAAAAATAATAATATAGTTATTCAGGTTTTTCCTTAATTCGTCACCCGTCTGTGTCTTTTTAAAAACTTTTTATTACAACGTGAAACGGTAGGGAGGATTGTGAGAGCTTTTGCTGGTCATAGCTGCTTAAATTACACACTTTCAAACACTACGTCATCCTGATTTTGGCCTCTGCTATTGGTTTTGTAGTAAGAAACAGCACAAGCTCTCAAATAAGTGCGCAAGTCACACTATAGTAACATTTATAACAGTCACAATAATTATTAATGTCATTTTTTTGTGTTTTGATGTTACTTACATATTATACGACATGAATTATTAAGTGCAATGTTGTTATGTAGGGATGCATTGAAATGTTGGCCACGAAAAGTTTTCAGGGAAAAATGGCCAAAAGGCTTCGGCTGAAGAAGTTGTTTGCACTGATAAGATAAAATACAACAAATGAATTTGTACAAAAAGTACAACAATTCACATTTTTATTCTATAAGGATTACAAATAGGGTTTAAACGTGATCACTGATGCGTCCAAACGGCAGCAGCAACATGTTCAGCGTTACCAGATTAGATAATTGGGCCATTTTAATCACCTTGAGCCAAAAAAAAGGGCCTTTTTGTTGTGATGGTTGTAATTAGTCATTTCTGGCAGTACCAAATCTGTACCGTGTAACCGTACTGCAAGCGTAAACATTTTCCCCAGTGGCCGATTAGGAAACTGTGTTTATCTGTGTTATATGTGTGTGGGTTTTTTTTGTTTTGTTTTGTTTTATTATTATAAATGGCTTTTTTATATAAACACATAATCGCATGTTGTTGTTTTTCAGTGCTGCATTATTTTTTCATTACCTTAGTATTTTTTTTAAAGTCAAGTTTAATACAAAAAGCTAAATAGATGAATTCAGTTTATGCAAAGGTGTAATAAATAAATAAATCTGCCACTAAATTTTGGTTTTGCCTAAGAATTTTCATTTCGGGGCATCACTCGGGAGCGGTGTAGTCTATTGTATTGTAATATTTAATCAGGCCATATTGTATTCATTTATGTTTTTGTTCAAAGTAACCAGCTCAGTCTTTTATTCTGTATCTTTCTGTTTCTCCTTTTCTTAATTTCCATCTCTCTCTCTCTCTCTCTCTCTCTCTCTCTGTGTGTCTCTCTCTGTGTGTCTCTCTCTCTGTGTGTCTCTCTCTGTGTGTCTCTCTCTGTGTGTGTCGCGCTCTCTCTCTATCTGTGTGTCTCTCTCTCTGTGTGTCGCGCTCTCTCTCTATCTGTGTGTCTCTCTATCTCTGTGTCTCTCTATCTCTGTGTGTATCTCTCTATCTCTCTGTCTGTCTCTCTCTCTCTCTCTCTCTGTCTCTCTCTATCTGTGTCGCTCTCTCTCTCTCTATCTGTGTCACTCTCTCTATCTCTGTGTCGCTCTCTCTCTCTCTCTATCTCTGTCGCTCTCTCTCTCTATCTCAGGAGGAGGGTCGTGGCCAGGGTTTTACCGAGGGCTCATATCAGGGCCAGCAGCTGTTCCGCTGTGAGGATGAGTGTGGTGTATTCGTTGCTCTTGATAAACTCGAGCTGTGGGAGGATGAGGAGCTGGAGGTGGAGCACCTGAGCCTGGTGGATAATGAGCCAGAAGTGGAAGGAGATTTCCCCCCGCTGGAGATCAACTCTCGTGTTCTGGTGCAAACGCGCGAGGGCCCTGAACGTGGCACTGTCATCTTCTGCGACCTCTTACCTGGCAACGAGACCCTCGGCTATTACGTCGGCGTGGATATGGTAAAAAAATAATAATAATAAATAAATAAATAAATAAATAAATTAAAAATTGCACACTTAAAGGTTCATTAAACAGTACATTTTGGTTTTACTCGTGTGCTAACCTGTAATTAAAGCGGCCCCCCTTAGCTGACTAGCTTAGACTGCTTACTAAATACTATTTACCACAGCTGATATACAAACAGGTGACAAATGAAAGGAAAACCTCTGAATAAATGAGAGCATCCACAGGGTCACGAGTGGTCACTGAACGGTTTAATGAGTATGAAAATTATATAAATCATATACTATGACCTTCACAGTCACCAGATTCTCAACCTAATTGAACACCTGTGGGAGATTTTGGAGTGACGTGTTCGATAGCGGCTCTCCACCAACAACACCATCATCAAAACACCAACTGAGGAAACATCTTTAGTAAGAACGGTTCTCCATCGGTTCCTTCAGTACAGTTTCAGAGACGTGTAGAATCTACGCCAATGAGCGTTGAAGCTGTTCTGGAGGCTCGTCACGGCCCAAAACACCTCACTAACACACTTTATGCTCTTTTTTCCTTTCATTTGTCACCCGTCTGTATTCTTTTATATTATTTAGTATGCGTAGCCAATAGCTGCTTGTGTTTGGCTGGTGCTCTTTTTAATTACATAATCCTATCGTGCCCTCTTGAATAGTCCCATAACTCTTGTTGATGGAAATTCAGTGATTTTGTTTTGCTGACCTTTTTGGAAATCGTTGTCCAAAGTCGAGCAGTTTGGTGATTTTCCCCCTCAGACGGACCTAATCATTTTACTCAGGCGTGTTTGTGCAGAGAAATCACGAAACTGTGGTGGGCTCTGGCCTTGAGTCGGGCTTCCTGACCTGTGACCCTTGGGTAAACCTAATAAGTAGCAAGTTAACAAGCTATTTATTGGACTTTTAATCAGTTATCTTTTTGGAGCCTGATAGTATAGCCACACGCACTACACTTAAAGGAATACTCCAGCGTTTAAAAATAAATAAATAAAATCTAATCTCTATCTCCTGCATCTGTAGCGAATGTGTTATTACAACACACAAAATGTTTGACACGTTTCCCTGTACTGAGAAAAGAACAGAAACTTACTCAAAACAAACGTATAATGGAAGTCTAAGGGCACTTGTTGGGGCAGTTAATAAACTTTTATGCAGAGCCCGTATTTATGCAGAACACTTTTCATAAAAAAAAAAAAGTTATTTGTAAAATAATCTCTAAATCTGTGTAGCTCATCCTTTCAGAGATGGCACTACTTTTTTTGAGGAAAGAATACCACAAAACCTTGTAAGCCCAAGTAACCCGAACTACTTTTTACCGTATTGCTCCGGTGTTGAATAGTTTGATAAAACTCCATAAGAAAGACTTTCTCTCATGTCTGTCTAACATTTATTCTAAGCAATGCCGTCTTGTGTTTGCTTTGTATAGTCGCGTATTTTAAACGTTTTTCGACGGAAGTCAACGAGTGCCCTTAGACTTCAATTATAAACGGGCGTAAACAGGTTTTCAGTTCTTTTCTCAGTACAAGGAAACATTATGAAATTATAGTTTGTGGTAACTGCACATACGCTACAGATGCTGTGGATAGAGATCATAAAAACACTGGAGTATTCCTTTAAGCATACCGCTTTGTCTAGTCATGTTCCAATGATGATGATGTTAAAACTGTCGTGAGATATAATGACTAAATTAAGTAGACCACAAGGACGTGTGCAAGTGTGCGAGATGGTTTTTCTTCAGCCCTCGCCCTCCGCGTGAAGTCGGCCAGCGGCCCACTCGCTTTCGGCCCGAAACAAAAGAGCAGTCACACTTTCGAGAGGGCGGGTGAAGGGATGAAAGGGTGGAGGGATGAGAAGGGAGGGTAGAGATGGAGAGAGAGTATGAGCAGCGATGTGGCGTGCGGCCAAACGCTCGGACAAGACACTACCATCACACACACAGAGTCCACCGCTCCTTTCCGGCGCAGCCCTTCAGCACAGAGCCCAGATTGTGTTTTTTGTGTTGTGCAGAGGTTGTGGACTCTGGAATAGTTTGCTCTCAGCAGGAAAAATTTATTTAAATCACTGTGTGTTGGATGGTAATAAGTCGTTTAGGAGCGTAGTCGAGCGGCCGAGTTGATCATATGAAATTGGAGATTCATTTGAGAGTGCATGATTGAGCTTGTGCAGCGTTCACTTGGTCAGTTGCGTACTGCGAGGTTGTGAGGTGTTAGCGTAGCTCTCACTTGAGTAATGAGAATTGAAATGAGATGTCGTGTTCATGCCATTCTGTGGTGTAGAGTAGAGTAGATTTGGCTTTTTAAGAAAAGTTGGTGTAGCTGTTGCTGACTATTTCAGGGAGAAGAATAGGAACAGCCAGAGCGCACCATCGTTGAGCTTGTGCAGCGTTCACTTGGTCATGTGCGTACTGCAGGGTTGTGAGGAGTTACGAGAATTGAAATAAGGCGTTTTTATGCTCTCCGGTAGTGAGTGATAGGGTAGATTATTATTATTTTTATTTATTTATTTATTTTTCCAGAGAAAAGTTGGTGTAGCTGTTGCTGACTGTTTTGCAGGAGAAGAATAAGCACAGCCAGAGAGCACCATAGAGTAACTAGAGAAACTAGGCAGTTCTCTGGGCGGTGTGTGATTGCATATATATGTCTGTGTGGTGCACGTGTATATATATTTAGGGCCTTAATCTCAGTGCTTGAGAAGTAAGTGAAGTGCATGATGCGCTAGTCCAGCATCAGTAATAGGGTGCTGTACGTCTCGCCCTCAGGACAATCCCATCGGAGACTGGGACGGCGTGATCGACGGGAAACTGCTGTGTAATTTCGCCAGCCTCGAGCACACCCGTCTCGTGCCCATCTGTGATGTCATGCCAGGTGAGTGCTCGCCTTTTTTAAAATATATATATATATATTTTTTTTAAACCAGGCTGTTTGGCTGAGATTATTATTGAGATCTTTTGCGGTGTGTTTGCCATGTGCTCATGTCAGGAACGTAGAAGAAGCAGAGTATATGGCTTTGCTCTTCATGATCAGAGGTTGGAGTGTCTTTTTTGTTGACATCTGTTTCCAGCGTGTCTGGACGTGTGTTTGTTGGCATGGAGAAAGAAAATCCACACTCGAGTGCAAGTTTGCATACCCTTAAGACACTATTTCACCACTTGTGTCTTCTTTATTTTGTGTTCATTTATTCATAATGCTAAACTCAAAACTTTGTTATAATATCTGACAGATGGCACACACTGCCTTGTTCAAATCAGGTCTGGACACCGAGAGGGTCATGGCAAAACCTTTTTTTTTGCTTTATGTTTTGGATTGTTGTCTTGTTGCAGGATATTTACATTTTTATTTTATTGATTTTTTTGGTTAAATATAGGTACATTGTTTTTTCTTTTTCCACCCAGAAACCATTTCGCATTCAACAGTACTCTTAATTTTATTTCCTGAAATCGTTTTTGTTTGGCGTACGTATATTAGGGCTGGGCGATAGGATATCGATATTGCGATATATTATCATCATGATGCACTTTTCTGAGTATCGGGGTTCCGTCAGGTGTCGGTGCTTTTTATAACTCCATTGTTACTCTTTGTAACTCTAAGTAACCGATTGGACATTTATCATCTATTTTTGTACCTTTTGTTATTACTTGCATTTTTTTGTAAATGTTGAATATAAAAAAAAAAACTTTAGTTTTTTATAACATGGCTCCACTATTGTTAGCGCTTTGTTAGCGAAACTTCAGCAATACTAAATATCGTGATGCATATCGATGTCTTCATGTATCGCGATATGATATTTGTGGCATATCGCCCACCCCAAATATCTGTCTGGGCTGTAGTTTTTTTACAGGTCAGGTGAGGAGCTGCACCAGGGCTGAACGGTATGACGATATAATATCAAAACCGTGATAAATGATGTCAGGACTTTGATAACACTGACTCGCTCCATTGTTGCTCACAGCAACAAGTAGCTGATTGGATGTTAAAATATATTTTTGTACTGAATATTTCATTCTCCGTCCTCTCAATAATGTTAAATAGTTACATTTATTAGATGTTAAATAGAAATATCGTAGTTTTTTTTAAATGTAGGTTTGAATGTTTTGCTAGCACTTTATTAGCAAACCTAAATATCGTGATCTGATATTTATGCCATATCACACACCCCTAAGCTGTAGCTATATTAGTGTAGTGTGTGTGTGTATTGTGTTTGTGTGGGAGGAGGAGAATGCATCCATGTGTGTATGACATTCTGTTAGCTCTCAAACAGAAGCGCTTTTGTCTGAAAAGCTTGTTTTTTTGAAAGTGAAGCGTGTGAGGCTTCGGTTTTGTCTGTGTAGTGTGTGCATGTATATTCCTGTGTGTGTGTGTGTGTGTGTTTTCCCGGTAACGTATAGGCTGTTTCACCTTAGTGTGAAGGTGGGGAATAAGGTTTAGACTGCATATCTCTCTCAGTGAGGAGCTCGTTCACACACTGAGACTTCTGAGATGTGTAGGTTTACAGAATGCAGCCTGTGAGCGTCCCATTTGAAGGCCTTTTGTCGATCTAGAAGATAAGTGAATGAACAGCTTTTCTGTTGTTCCTTTATAGACTTTAATTTTTCAGATTTCCTTCAGTCAACTCCAGAATTATTGGCACCCTTCATAAAAAAAAGAGCTAACATGAATAACGTGCAATGAGTGATATTTTTTGATTTAAACACAGCCCTGTTTGTGCTTAATAGTATTTCTAACTGCATGTCAACAACCACCTGTCTCTTCTGTGTTGAAAGCTTTTTGGTTTTCCCCATGGTGACGCATGACAAAGGGATTTTACATGTATGCAACCTCACATTTATACCCCAAGGCAACAGGGCACGGTTAACGGCGACCTTGAGACTGAGCGCGACTTTAAAAATATGTATACACGTTAATGCATTGTTTACATTTATTTATTTAGGGCTTTCATTTTTGAAGAAAGAAAATACTGTTATTTAAATTGTTTAAATGACGTTACTTAAAACAAATGAGTTTGGTTTGGTAGGTAGTTTCTCTAATCGTTTAAGTTGGAATCATTGTGTTTATTTTCTACAATCCTTTTTGCCCGTTTTCTTGATGGGTGCCAATAGTTCTGGATGTATGTTGGGACATTACCACTGGAATGAGAGCATGAAGATTTAGGTTTTGTGTGTGTGTGTGTGTGTGTGTGTGTGTGTGTGTGTGTGTGTGTGTGTGTGTGTGCGCGCGCGCGCTCTACAGAGTGCTCCATGCAGGACCCGAGGCTGTCCAAAGCCAGCTTTACTTCCCGAGGGAGCAGCGAGAGGTCTGGCAGCGCGGGCAAACCAAAGAACAAAGGTACTCCAGCCTGCGTCCTTCCCCAAACTCTTTAGGGCCTGACTCCAGTCCAAATGACGCACTACCCCTACTCCCTTCTAATCTGCAAATTTGTATTTGAACACAACAGCACTTGGTACTTGTGCAGCGTTCGAATGCGGTCGTGTCGTCACAGTGTTTACAAGAAGATTCCACATGGACGGCATATAACCAGTATGACCGAGCTCACAGACGTTTGGTTAGCGGGTCGATGCTTCGTACGGAGTCTTTTTTTATCTGAGGAAGACGTTTATGGAGCCTGGGAGCAGACATGAGTATTTTGAATAATGAATTTTCTATATTTTAATTATATACCCGTGTACATTTAATATTTAAATATGAATCTCTTATATTTGAATTATATATACATGTAACATTTTAATAAAATTCATTTTTTTTTCTGTGGTGTACTTAATAAATCAGAATTTTTACCAATGTTTTTCTTCATTTTGAACTTTCTAGGAGTAAAATTTGTCACTCTTGAGAGCGTTTTTCTCGAATGCTTCACCTTTGGCCTAATTTACATAAAATCTGTATTTTTGAGATTTGAATGCGAGAGATTTGTATTTAAGGGTCAGATGATTATTTTGTAATTTTGATTATGATATTATCCAAATGAAGAAAAACATTGGTAAAAATTCTAAATTTATTAAGTACACCACAGAAAAACAAATTAATTTTATTAAAATGTCACATGTATATAATTCAAAATATACAAAATTCATTATTCAAATACTTATGTCAGCTTCCAAGCAGGAATGTTGACATTCCAGACAGTTTTGTCCCGTTTCCGCTGTCATTCTGGCTTTACGTTGTACGTACAAAAGACTTAATGGTGATGTTCTAGCGAGCCAGTTGTTAGCCTCGGTCATTAGCTAGTTCATGCTCAGCATCCATATTTCCCAGTTGCCTAGCAACCGTGTCCTCGCGACTTTTAACCACTTGAACAGCGAAGTCAACGTCGTCATTGTCTTAAATGAATGAATACATTTTTTTTTGGTTTGTTTTCAATCACTGATGAAATGTAGCGTGACACGGTTTTGATACGAAAGCTCTTGTGGTTAAGAATGCGCCCTATTTAAAACCGAATAGATCAATACAGAAGTGGAGTTGACTAACTGGAAGTGACTAACCTCAAGCGTGCCATCCATTTTGCATGCTAAAGGGACAGTTCGCCCACGCTATGCTAATGTGGCTAACAGAAAAGGAACGCTAGTGTTTTGCACGTACGCATGACATCATTCTTAATGTTTTTTTTTTTTTTTTTGTTACTATTAGCCTAATTAACACTGTCGGGTTGGACTATTAAATTGAACGGCCTAAATGCACCGATGATGAGACAAAAGAAGGTCTCCGATTTCTTTTTCACATTAGGAATTTATTTTATGCACAGGTTCTTTTGGAGATACAGATAAAAGTTGCTCTTCAAAACTGAAAATGTACCTAATTTTGGCAGTCAAGCACATCATTTTGCTCTGTGGGGTGGGTTAATTTTGGCCTTTCTTCCTGTCAGTTTTGCCGAAATTTATTTTTCCTTCCGAACAAGCGAGCGAGCATGAGCTGGATCTAATGAGCTACCTGCACACAGCATGTCTCCGGAGCATTCTCTCTCTCTTTGACACACTCCACACACACACACACTTAAAAATAATGTTTTAATGTTATGTTCCTGTTCTGCCAGCTGCTCTGATGGTGGAATCTCTTCAAAAGGGTTGTTTGAGGCCTACATGAGATTTGTATTAATTATCTGCTGTTTTGGCATATTAGGCCATACAAATTTGATTATACACTACTGTGCAAAGGTCTTAGGCACCATAATTTATTTTAATATATATATATATATATATATATATATATATTGTCTTAGATGTTTATTCTATGTCTTCAAATTTTAGATTTCCAAACATTCATTTTCCAAAAAATTAAATGCTACAGAGAAATGTTTGTGCATCATTAAAGAAAGTGAGATATTCAGCACTAGAGCACTTTTTAGATAAAAAC
>JAOUQW010000034.1:2140436-2154122 GCA_028565825.1 Olivaichthys viedmensis
AGTGAGAACCAAAGTTCTGCAGAAGAACCGTAGCAAGTTCTCCAAGATTCTTGGAACAACCTACCAGCTGATTTCCTTAAAAAACTGCACGACAGTGTGCCTAAGAGAACTGATGCAGGTTTAAAGCCAAAGGCTGCGAAACACCAACACACTGATTTGTTTTATTTTTACTGTTTGCTGCTCTGTATAGTATTTTTTATATTCAGGAACTTTTCAATTTCATAATTTTTTAAAAGCATTTTTTCGCTTTATAGAATTTCTTTACGTATGGATTTTAAACGCACTCACTTCGAGACATTCCTTTATTCTCTGCACTAACACGGCCTTCCTAACGCTTATCGCATTTCATGTTTTCTCTTTTCATGATTTTCGTTAATGAGCTTTAAAAAAAAAATAGCAGGAAATTTGAATGGAAAGATCTGGAAAAAAAGGTCTTGCGATTTTTTCACAAATGCAGTGCAAGAACCATATAAAAGCCAGTTCACCTACAAACATTTCCTCTTTTTTTTTTGGAGTGCAAACTCCTGTACTGAAAAATACAGTCGAGTGCAAAGGTTTGCATACCCTTAGAATAAAATGAAAAAGACAAAGAAAATTGAATGTATAGTAACATTCAGTGTGTTGGGTTTCATAGATGTTCCTTCATCATCACAACAATGGTCTAATGGTGTCCGTTAAGATTAGTACTGAAAAAATTCAAATGATATCAGTTTAAAAGTTTGCATCTCCCTTTCTGTGATCTAAATATTCTCTAACAACTTATTTGCCCACCTTTTGCCTTTTATAACTGCCTCCAACCTCTTTCACATCCTCTAAGCAGCTTTTGGATCCTCTCAGTTATAAATATTCTCCCCCACATTCTTCCTGACAGCTCTGTTGTAACTCGGCCAGCAGTCATTCACTGACTACTTCGAATCAGGCCTAGAGACTGAGAGGGTCAATGCAAAAAAAACGCCTTGGAATTCTTTTATTTATTTATTTATTTTGTACATCTTTTCCCATTTTCCATCCTGAAACAGCACGGGGTGCAAACTTTTGCACTCAACTATAATTAGAAATATAGTAATAAATAAATATAGATAATGTAGTGATGAAGCTGTGCGCCACAAAACTGTACTGTTTTTTATTTATTTATTTATTTATTTAATTTGCCTGCCTAAATTTAGCAATCAGTAAAATCTGTATTGTGTTTTAAATTTGCTTTGGCAGTACTGCAGACCTGATTACCATTCCAGTGAGAACGTGAAATTAACATGTCAAAGGAGTGAGATGTTATGGCTGGCACCGTAACTTAATTTGAACACACACACACACACACACACTTACTTTCTGTTTTGAATGTGTTATTTAGGGTTAGGTCTGCAGGCTGCCAGCAGAAGCAAGTCTGAGTTTTATTATACGCTAAATGGCAGCTCTGTCGATCATCCGGCCCAGTCCAAATCCAAAAGCACGTGGTACATAGACGAAGGTAAACGGCAGCCGAGGGACATGAATAATCAGCGGGAATGTTGAATGGATAAACGTATCTGCAGATCTTATCAGCAAGAGAAGAGATTGCATAGCCAAATTCTTATTTAACCCACCTGTAGGTTAGCATGTGAGACTTTTTGCTGCTGAATCTTGCTGCTAAGATTTTCTTGCATCTCTTCACGTCACCATGACATCAACCGGTGTTTCCAAGTGTCATCATTCTCACCCAGCGCTGCACCCATCACCTGCATGAAGGAACATTTTGGGGGGTGAATCGGTGGAGGGGTTAACGTGGGCGTAAAATTGTCCAATATTGTGTTGCATGTTGAATGAGTCACTGCATTGCTGCTTTTCCTCAGTGATGTCTTTTCGTCATAGTCACCCTTCCGTTCTGCTTTTTTTTTTCCCCTGCATCACATTTCAGCAGAATGTGGCCTTCAGTGGGATTCAGTTGCTCATGGTGGATACTCCTCTGAAAACCAGAGTGTACCAATGTGGAAAAGTACTTTCAGTACTGTGGTACTGTTTGTGTTATATTATAAAAAGGACCAGTTTTCCAAAAGGTCCATGATTGAATTGTAATTTCTGAAGTGGGTTGAAATATTTTGTTTCTAGAATTTAATTCGGTGTAGAAACCAAATTTGCACTCGTGCTCTTCCACATTGATGTATTGCTCATACATTATTGGTTATTCCTGGTTTCATTGCATTCACTCTTAATTGGCTGATCCTTTTCGCTCTCCTCACCTGCCAGTTGGCGAAGACCCGGCCAAGTCCCTGACAGAAACGCCCCCCGACTTCAACCAGGCCTCGCCACCTCCCCGGGCCCCGCCCATCGCCACCTCACTGTCCAGTGATAACAAGTTCCACTCGCTGCCCTTCAGCCTGAGTCGCAAGAGCGGCCCCAATGGGAGCATGAGTCATGGACCGCTCTCACTGTCCGTCCAGTCGGTGATGGGAGAACAGCAGGAGCCTCCACCCCCTGCGACAGCTCCCTCTCCGAGGCCAGCGTCGCCCCCCAAAGGTCAGCCGGGGTTAGAGGTCGGGTCACTGGTAGAGGTGAAGGAGAATCCGCCCCTGTGTGGGGTGATACGCTGGGTGGGCCTGCCGCCTGGACTACTGGAGCCTCTTGCAGGGCTGGAGCTGGTCAGTGTGTGTTTGTGTGCTTTCATGATTATTTCTTAGTAATAATTATTATCTTAATGAATATTAATTATATATATATTTTTTATGTATGTATTGTTGTAATAAATAATACATAAAATATATTATAATTCAACATACATAAAAACAATATTAAAAAAAGAAGTATATATTTATGAAAATGTTCTGAATTATTATCAGTATAATTATAATAATAATGAGGGTGATGATAATGCTAATAATAATAATACTGTAGCAATTATATAGTTTTACATAATGAATGATTGTAATTAATTGATAATTCATTATTTAATTTATTTGTAAATAATAAACACAAACATATATTCAATATAATATATTTTACTGTATAATTATTATTTTTAGTAGTAGTAGTATTATCAGTATACTAATACACAACAACAATAATAATAATTGAATGTAGAGCACTTTTATTACATGTCTAGATTTTTTTATGATAAGATCTTGTTTATCCTTCTTAGTAATTATTTCCTTCATAAATATTTTTAAATGTTGTTATTGTAATATATAAAACAGTTCTTAGTGAATAAGAATTCAATCTAAATAATATTTTTTAATTATTATACAATCTCTATGTATTTATTATTTATGAATTCGATTGATTGATGTATGCATGTATGATTATAATTTGATGTGTTATTGTTGTGTGTGTGTGTGTGTGTGTGTGTGTGTGTGTGTGTACAGGAAGAGGAGTCTGTAGGATGCACTGATGGCACATTTAAAGGCACGCGCTACTTTACTTGTGCTCCAAAGAAAGCTCTGTTTGTCAAACTGAAATGCTGCCGGCCAGATTCCCGCTTCCCTTCACAACACCACTCGCCCAATCCAATCGAACGCTGCAATTCTATAGGTACGACACACACGCACACACGCACACACACACGCACGTGCACACACACACACACACACTTGCTATACAACACTCCTCCAACCCCACAGAGCACCGCAACTTTACACACACTTTTATTTCTGTAGCATTTATTTCACCATGATTCTCATAGCACAATGATGATAATGATTAATGGTAACGATGAGAATTGTGACGTGTTTGTTGGTTTAATGTGTGTGTGTGTGTATGTGTGTGTGTGTTTGCGCACATTGTAGCGTTTGGTGGTTACCTGAGCGAGGTAGTGAACGAGAACACTCCCCCTCGTACAGAGAATGATGGCCTGGAGGTGATGGTGGGGAAGAAGAAAGGCATTCAGGGCCACTACAACTCCTGCTACTTGGACTCAACTCTCTTCTGGTACACACACACTCTGTTACAGTTTAACCCTTTCCCCTCTGTCCTGGAGCTTTAGTCGGTCTCTGAGAATTTGCAGCACATTGGGTACGGTGCGTTCCGACTGTGACCCATGTTTTTCCCACTCCTTAGTGGTTGAAAGTAACGGCTCTGCTGCCACCATTTTTATTTAGCAGTTGCATTTTGCTTGGCCTTGAACCTGGCTCGTTAAATTTTTGATTTTGGCTCATTCATAAAAGGCAAAAGGTGTAGACTGGACATTTTTTGTTGTTATCTGAGCAGGTCTATACCTTCATCATGCACTGCAGCAAAACTCTGGACGTTTTCTAAAGCCTAACACTGAATATATCTTTTTTTTCTTCTTCTTCTTCTTCTTCTTCTTCTTCTCTTTTCTTGTCTTATTTTGTTTTGTCATTTCCTTTCTGTTTTTTTTCATTTATAATTTTTTTTTCTTTTTTTTTTCTTTTACTTATTTTTACTTTCGTTCTCTTTATTTTTTCCCCCTCTTTTTTTAATTCTCTCATTTTCTCCTCTTTACTTTTCTTTTTTTCTTGCTCTTTTTTTTCCTGTCTCTTTTCCTTTTCTTTTCCTCAGTCTGTTCTCTTTTAGTTCCGTATTGGATACCGTGTTACTGAGGCCGAAGTCGAAGACTGATGTAGAATACTATCCGGAAACACAGGAGCTGTTACGCACTGAGATAGTCAACCCACTGCGGATGTGAGTCTCGCTCAAATGCAAACGCACGCAATTAGACACATATGTAACATAAAATATACATACATCACATATTTTTATATACGCCAAATAAAAATGTCATGCCTGTTTGTTTGTGTATGCATCAGACATGGTTACGTCTGCGCAACTAAGATCATGAAGTTGCGCAGAATCCTAGAAAAGGTGGAGGCTGCGTCGGGATTCACGTCTGAGGAGAAAGGTGAGGCTCTCTGCTTGTCTTACACTTTCCTCCTGTTCACTTATGGCTGATATTTTTAATTTTTTTATTATACTATACTGAACCCTAAAGTGGACCAACTGCGCTTATTTCCTTCATTGGCATCCATAAAAACACCAATGAACCAGTCAAGATCTGAAAAGACCTTCGACAATAGACCTTCGAGTCTAATTATGCATTATAAATGACTAAACCCTTCACTGGCATCTATAAGCATACCGATAAACCATTCATAATGTGTAGAGACCACAGAAATGTGCCTTTTATTAAAAAAATATTTTTTTCTTTCTCCTGGAATGGAGACCTCTAACGTCACAAAATCCTCGTCACACTGCCTAGTGTTCTCTATTATAACCTTTGTGGATTGATTGTGAGTCAAATGATATGGATATGCTGCCCCCTACTGACCAGCGTGCGGAAACAGGTTGGTGTTGTGGACGGCTGGGCGGCGGGCACTGAATGTGGTTTTAGTTATGTGTAGCATCTTTTTTTCCTTTCTCCCCATGCAGATCCCGAAGAGTTCCTCAACATTCTTTTCCACCACATTCTGAGAGTCGACCCACTGCTTAAACTACGGTGTGTATCGCTTGTTTTAAACTTCCACCGTTGACCATTTCACACACCAAAAGTTGACTTCATGTGCGTTTAACCCTTGTGTCGTCTTAACATTGTGTATACTCCATGTCCTGAGTGTCAAAAATGACAATCTTTATACCCTGGGGGTGAACAGCGTTCATGGAAATATAAAGAATAAGGCAGTGTTTCACTTTTACTAATGTTAGGGTCACTCTAGGAAGAGTCACCAAATTTCAAGTTGATAAAAATATCATTTAGGTTTTTTTTCTCTGCTGTTAAACATAGCGGCGGCTCATTTTTGACCCTTAAGACCCTTTTAAGGGTTAAAAGACGTTTAAAAAAAAAAACCTCACTTTACTTAACGACCTGGCATAATGCTCCACTATGTGTTCTATACCTTTATAAACACCTGAGTTGAGTAGAATTTGAGAAAAGGTGCATGTTATAAAGCATGATAAACTTGTGGTACTAATACTACACCAGCGCATGTGTTATGGTGCATTACAACATTAGTGAACAGATCTATAATGCATTATGCAACCTGGCATTACAAAGTCATATATTCACGCTGTATAGAGTTTTATGCATAACTGTAACTACTTATTAACATTTCTACAGGCGTCTATTAAGCATAATAAGGTGTTATGTATGTTCTATGCTTTTAAACATAGTGGCGGCTCATTTTTGACGAGGGTTAAGTATAAAACATCTGAAGTCTGTTTTCTGGTACAGTGGTTGGGTCACGACCCAGAAGTTTCGCCTAAAGCAGCGCGGAATCGAGTTGTTGTTGTTCTGTAAGTTCAACTATGTGCTTTCATTTCGAAAGGCATCCAGCTTCTCCTGCTTACGACTCGTGTCTGAGACCCGTCATGGTTAGACTAGCGCTAAACAGTAACACGCAGTCCTACGGTCAAAATGAATGCGCCTTATCAAAATGCACACTCATACACACACACACACAGAGGTTTGGTAGCGTTTTTTCAGTGTGGCCTCGACACCAAAATAGGACACTAACTATATAATTATAATATAAAAATAATTAATTTATTTTTTTAAACATTGAGGACAGAAGAGAAGGTCAGAAACCACAATGTGCTTTGGTGGAGGGGAATTAGGAAATGAAAGTGTGAAGCCTTTTAAGTTTAAGTGTCACGAAAAAAGTGCCTGCCCAGCTTTCCCATTAGTTCAAAGCAAAGCAAAGCATTATAACTTATTCAGCACATAACCTGCAGCATAATTCATGTTTTTATGTTTATAGTTGTTTATAATTATTATTATTATTTTAATACCTGAGCCTGGCTTGCTGTTTTTTTCAGTTTTTTTGCCACCGTGAAATAAATGAATAAGGGCTAGAACGTTCCATTGCTTTTGGGTCGCACAATCATGGGTTCCAAGGCAAGACCGGTTGAGAACCACTACGTGTTTCTGTGTTTTATGTTAAGCTTTGTAGAGCGATAGATTGGAAAAGACACTTTTTTTTTTCTTCCTTAAAAAAAAATCTTACAATTGCAAATATTCTATATGGAATGAGTTTTATTGTGCATTTGTTTATTTTACTTATAAAATATGGATCCACAGAAAGCAATCCAGCATCTAACGCCATGAGAACATGTAGTAACATGTAGTAACATGATGTCATGATGCTGTGCTATTACACTTTGATTCAGTCAGGAAGTCCCTTAATCCAGGAAAAGGGTAGTGGGTATGTATGTGTGTGATATATTTTTCTAAAGTGTGTGTGTGTGTGTCTGACAGCTCTGCCGGACAGAAGGTTCAGGACTGTTACTTCTATCAGATCTTCATGGACAAGAAGGATAAAGTGCTAGTGCCCACTAGCCAACAACTGCTGGAGTGGTCCTTCATCAACAGTGACCTCAAGTTTGCTGAGGTGTGCACACACACACACATTGACACACATACGCAAACACTCTGTTCAAAGTAGTACTAAAAGTAGTTTTCTTCCCATTCTTCCCCCTGCTCTAGGCTCCTTCTTGTCTCATCATCCAGATGCCACGCTTTGGGAAGGACTTTAAGATGTTTCATAAGATTTTCCCCTCTTTGGAGCTGGATATAACGGATCTTCTGGAAGACAGTGAGTCGGTGAACGAGGGATGTTTAGCTGTGCGGCTGCTTAACTCTGATTTCACAATAAACAGCATTAAACACTGATGAACTATATGTGGACTATATATGACTATATACTGTCTGGTTACTGTTTAATGATATATTAAAGTCTTATAGGCTTTATGAACAATACTATTACTGCAGTACAGGCAAGGCTTTTAGGGATTTTTGCTAAATCTAAACAGTCCATCGCATTGTTTGGTTTGTTGTGTAGCATAACACTGTACAAATTCTCACAAAAAAGCTGAAATGTATGTATGGAGGCAATTTCATGCCAAAGATCCGCAAGCAAAATATTAAGGATCGAAATCAAGAAATGGATATTGCATATTATTACTATTATTATTTTTTTTATTTTATTTTTATTTTTTTTGCCATTCCGTTTGTGAATTTTGCTGTTTTTATTTGTATTTTTATTCCAATTTTATTCGTCTATCTATCTAGCTATCTATTTATTTATAGTTTTGAAAAGGTTTTTTTGTTTTGTTTTTTTGCTTCTGGATTTTTGGCACAGTTTTAACGAAGCAAAAACAAATGAGAAAAAAAAATCCACAAAGAAAAAGAGTAGTAAAATGAGCAATTTAACGTCGAATCTTAGTTTTTGGTACTTCATATTTTGGTTGTGAATCTTGTAATTTAGTTAAAATCATTTTGGCACAAAAGTGACTCCATATGTGTGGCCTTACTTGAAGAAAAGGTTGTTTTTAAGCAAGATGGTTTAACTATACTGTGATGCTGGGGTTATTTATTAATGAGAATATGGTCAAATAATGTTAGTGAAGCTTTAGAATAACATAAGTGATGTGTGTGTGTGTGTGTGTGTGTGTGTGTGTGTGTGTGTGTGGTTCCAGCACCCAGGGAGTGTCGTATCTGTGGGAGTTTAGCCCTTTATGAGTGCAGGGAGTGTTATGAAGATGCTGACATCACAGCCGGCAAGATTAAGCAGTTCTGTGAAAAGTGCAATACACAGGTAAAGCGCACACACACACACACACACACACACACACACACACACACACACACACACGCAGCTATAGCACTCCATCACATCATTTTGTGCTATTGTACAGTCTGCAGTATTTCTTATAAACACTAGATGGCGACGTCTGTATAGTCTTTATAGGTGAGAATTCTCCAGCTGTTGGAGAACATCTCGCCAATGTAATGTAATGCATCTTACTCTGCTTTATTGACAATTTTCAGTAAAATAAATGCTGAATATTATGTCCGATGATGACGTCTCGTGCGTTGATGGAGAGTCTTTCAAGAGAGAATCGTCTAAAAATGATTTTTGCCGTCCCTAGCGTCCACATCTTTTATTTTGAGAACATTGTCGATGCTATAAGCAATGATCTGACTCCATCTGCTGAGATGATGTATTTTCTTTTCTGAATACCACTGGACAGAGCACTTATTCTGATAAATAATACAGTTACATTGCCTTCAGAATGCATACGTCATTAAAGTGCAGAGAAAATGCAAATTGGACCGAATGACTTACGTTTAGTCATTTAGCAGACGCTCTTATCCGGAGCGACTTGCAAAACGTGCAAACAGTTAAAGACGCAGCGATGCCAAGCACCCAGCGAATCTGCAAGGATTCATAACCCTGAATGACAAGAGACGAATGCAAGTTTGTGTAAGTGTTAGAGTGGTTTAAGTGGTTCAAGTGCATACATAATAAAAATAAATAAAAATAATAAAAAAGGCAATCAATGGAAGGTGAGTGCAGAGAAAATAAGGACTTTCTCTATATAGCAGCAGCACTACATCTGTAAATGGATTACTTTAGCTATACAGTGTAGTTGGCAAACAGTGCGCATGATTTCTCTGCTTGTGTTTACTGTTTGTATTTTGGATATTTTCTGTGTGTGTGTGTGTGTATGGATGTCTGTTTTGCATATTTTTATTTCTAAATATATACCTGTATATTCTCGTCGATGTGTCTGCGCAGGTGCATCTGCACCCACGGCGTAAGAGCCATCGCTACAGTAAGCTCTCGTTGCCTAAAGAGCTGCAGGAGGGCACATGGCGGCAGGCTTCGTTCCCTCGCCAGCAGATGGAGCTGTTTGCCGTGCTCTGCATCGAAACCAGCCACTATGTGGCCTTCGTTAAATACGGCTCGGCCCCCTCCTCCTGGCTCTTCTTCGACAGCATGGCCGACCGAGACGGTACAGACTCCTTTTCAGACGTCGTTCAAGAACCGTCTCTGACTCGTATCAAGACATCTCAAGCGAAACTAATGTCAAAAGCAATGGCTGTCATTTTAGGTCCAACTTTCGCGCGACTTTTTTTACTTCCAGGAAGCGGATTTGGTTTGCAAATTGATCGTTCTAGTTTTTTGATTTAATAACTTTAGAAATGTAGACATTTAAGCCCTTATGTTCTGAATATCCCAGTAATCTTTTTTTAATTTTTTTTATAGAAATAGAAATAGAAAGCTTCTTTGTCACATATACATATACAAGTACAGTACAGTGAAATTTGATTCTTCGCATATCCCAGCATGTTGGTAAGCTGGGGTCAGAGCGCAGGATCAGCAGGATCAGCGCCCCCCCCCCCCCCGCTTATGTGTCTGATAATTTCTGTCTGTTTTTTCGGTGTTGATTTTTCGCTTTTTGAAGTAGAAAGCGACATTTTGGCAAAAGACCAAGTGGCTGAAATCACAAAATAAGCACGCTGGACATGAGAGAGCAGGATAGCTTGAGTAACATTAAGTAGTTACGTACGCTAATTAATGGCCGTTAACGCCGTTGGTGTGGGACAAATAGGAATAATTCTTACAAAATGATAATGCAGATTTCTTTTTCATTTAATTAGCTGGTTGGAACCAATCAAAGGGCCATTCAAAATTCACCCAAGGGCCGGATCTGGCCCGCGGGCCACTAATCGAATAGCCCTGCCCTAAATATTATAGCAATTGAGTCTAAGTCAGCAGTTATCTTGATTAGAAAGCTCAAAAGTTTGCATCCCCGTTAACATGCCCGAGTTAATTTATTTGAATGTGCCTCATTAAGGTGTCTGTTTTAAATTATTAGTCACACCACATGTTCACTTCTTTAAGGCGTGAAAAGTTCGAACAGGCTCAAACTCTCAAGCAGTTTGCTGTGAGCAGCCTAGCCTAGCGTCAGAAGGAATCAGGGAAAACATAAAGACCTAAAACATCAAATCTAGACGTTTCACAGAGCTGGAGAAGGGGATAAATAGAAGTGCAACGGTGAAAACCGTCATTCAGAAATGGAAATGGAAGTAGAAATAAAAGATTCGGAAAAATCCAAAACAAACAGCCTGAGAACTAAGTAAGAAAGAAAATACAAATAAAAAGTCATTAGAGGCAAATGGAATAAACGTCCAAATTTATATCACATTCAGAAATATAATTTTGATTGTTTCACTATTAATGTCTTATTATCATACAATTTTATCCATTTTTGTTACTTGTAATAATGAAGGAACATGTGTAAAAGTCGCCTTAAATGTCTTGTTGGTTTGCATCATCCTTATATATATTTATATACATATATATATTTATATATATAGATAGATGATTGTGCCTGAAGTTCAGTCTCTCTGTGTGTGTGTGTGTGTGTGTGTGTGTGTGTGTGTGTGTGTGTGTGTGTGTGTGCACACAGGTGGGCAGAACGGTTTTAACATCCCGCAGGTGTCTCCGTGTCCTGAAGTGGGGGCCTACCTGAAAATGACCCCCGAAGAGCTGCACGCGCTCGACCCCAAAAACATCCAGGGCTACGCGCGCCGCCTGCTCTGTGATGCTTATATGTGTATGTACCAGAGCCCTACCATGAGCCTCTACAAATAAAAGGAAAGAGGGACGGAGAAACAAATGGAAGGATAGAGAAAAAAAAAGGACAAGATGAGGAGCAGAGATGAGTGGGGGAGAAAAAAAAAGATGGCGAGAGAAGGAAAGAAAAGGATGGAAGTAGAAAACAAAAGAGACGGACAAACATCTGAAGGATGAAGAGGATGAACAGTGGGAAGGAGAAGGAGATCGTCGCACAGAACCAACACTCCCTAACTGTTACCGTTATGCCTGATTCTCTGTGTATATAGTCCAAAAGTACGAGGACAAGGGAAAAGGGTGGGGGGAAAAAAGCTGATTTGCACTGTTCGTGTGTGTGTTTTGTTAATGTGTGTGTGTGTTGGAGTGCTATTGTTCCTTTCCTCTGTGTCGTTGTCCTTGGGGCGAAGGCCAACCCGAAGCGGTGTTGACTTTTGTTTCGTCACTCCAGTACAGCAGGGAGGAACTGCTGTAACAGATCCTGATTTGAAACGTTAGCGTGCGCACACGAGACCCTCCGTACTTGTAAATCCATCTATAAATGAACCAAATGCACGGCAGATCCGTCGACTGTAGTTTATGATCCGTAGCGTCTCCGGCTTCTGTTTTCAGCCTCTTGTATTTTGCTGTGACGTTTTCTTTTGGTCTCGTGTGCCGACCTACAGCCGAAAAAATCATGCGAAAGCTTTTGAGGAGAAAGCCTACGACTTTTCTATAGTTACTGAAGAGTGGAACGGAGATGCCGTTCCTAAAGCACACAGGTATTTTTGCAAAGAGTTTGTGATAATTCAGCTCGGGAGCTTCGATCACACTATTCCTCATCGAGCTTCGCCTGTTCGAAATGACTTCAAGCAGGGATATTGGCTTTCCCTACTTGTGATCTATACATATATATGCATATAATATGCTCGGAATCCATGCTTAATCATAATACCAACTAACAGTCCATCAGTATACATGAAGAGCAGTGCTGTATGCTGGAGTGCGTCTTAAACCCAGTCCTTGGTTCGCTTGTTATGCAACAAAGTGCTCAAAAAGAAAAGAAGAAATAGGCTGCATTGTAAATACAGAGTACTGTAGTATGGAAGTTTTGTTGGGGTTTTTTTTTTTTTTGCTGTATGTTCATATTCTTTTCTTGAGAATAGTCTGCATACAAACCTTATTAAGAGGTGTGCACATGAAATCAACCTTGAATCAGAGCGCGCGCTAAAAAAATAAAAAAATAAAAGTTTGGCTGCAGAATTTCCTGAAAGTATTGGTTTAAAGATCATGACGTCCGCCAACGTGGTTGCACTTCGTATGTTACGTCAATGCACTGCTTAACTCCCGGTCGCACTACTGCCCGTGGTGTTGTAGTCTTCAAATGATGTTTTTGTACTGAGCAAAGCCTAATAGGATCAGCGTTGTGGTGTAGCTTATACATCATTAAACAAACCCTGTTTTTGAGGACATCTCGGTCCTGCTTAACAATCTTAAATCTGGAATATTGGTTATCCCAGGGTTTGATGCCAGGAGTCATCAAAAGTATTAACGACTGTCAAAGGACTGTTATCTCAAATATCATTTGAGAGGCTCTGTGTGTCATGTTTGAGTGCTGATCAAATGTCAGGTTTTTGCCTTTTGAAGGTCAATATTTACAAAGTGTAAAAAAAAAAAAAAAGAATGATTGTTCCAGTCTGATTATCTCCATCCTATCCAAGTCATCACGGACGGAAAAAAAAACAAAAATTTATTTTTATTTACATTTTTTTATATATAAGGTGAAAAGATTCACCTTATAACTGTTACAGCAGAATTCAGTATCGTATGATCATCATTGAGACCAAAACCTCGTTTTAATACTGGATTAAGAATCGTACCTTGTTGACTTGCACTCCTTTAATGGTTGCACAGATGAAGGTGGTGAAACTGTAAAGGCTTGTGATGGTGCTTTATTGTCGTACATCTGGAATGAGCTGCGTCTGGTGTACCTGTTCCAACTCGAACCCTGGTTTCGTTTATTTGTGCTGTTCTTATGAATGTTAACTAAATTAAAAACCCCATTTTCAAACGAATGATTTGCAATGGAATTATTTTTATTTTATTTATTTTTTTAGGTTGATGTACAGTGCTGTGCAAAAGTCTTGGGCACATGTAAAGAAATTCTGTAAATGCTTTTAAAAAGAGTGAAATTAAAAGTTCCTGAATATAAAAAAAAAAAATACTATAAAGAGCAGCAAACAGTAAAAAACTAAAACAAATCAATATTTGGTGTGATCAGCCTTTGTCTTTAAAACTGCATCAGTTCTCTTAGACACACTGTCGTGCAGTTTTATAAAGAAATCGGCTGGTAGGTTGTTCCAAG
>JAOUQW010000034.1:2192639-2211958 GCA_028565825.1 Olivaichthys viedmensis
TGATGGCGAAGCGCAATAAACCAAAGCGGGGCTCTGAGAGGTGAGATGAAAACATCCCTGGTGCATTCTTCCTTGCAGCAGGCACCGTTCTCTCACTTTACTCTCGTTGTCTCCCTCACTCTCTCTCTCTCTGGAGCGTTTTTGGGGAGGAGCGAGATTATGGTGTTTGCTTTTATCTGTCAGAGATCAATATTTCAAACGTCCGATAAAAGAGGCAAAATTGAACTGGGAATAGGCCGGAGTGCCGTAAAAGTACAAAGCACAATTATCAAAAAGCACTTAAAGGGGCCTAATAGGATACACATATTAAAAAAATGCCCGAATGGATGTCTTGGAGCCCATAATGAGGGCTCTTCCTCATCCCTCCTCTCCCTCGCCTCCAACTCACTGGCGTTTGATCACGAAACCCCCATGAGAGGCGGCGGCTGTCTCGCTGGAAGCCCCGCGCTTTCACGTTTTAAAGCAGAACCATTAGGTGTGACAGGCTGCCTGCCCTGTTTATGTGGCTGCCATTAGAGACGTAAAGAGAAGATCAGAGAAGACTGAGGACAAGGACGATGGAGGGAGACGCCAGGGGAATAGACTTGATGCTCTGAAGTGTAAAGGATGTGTGTACAGGCTCTCTGTTGTGAATGGTGGATCATAATATTAATGCTGCCCTTTATATACACTGTTCATTAAGTGTAATGCAAGTCAGATTGCAGGGTTCATACTGTATATCTCAAGGTGAAAGTGTTTAACGGATCGCGTTGTATTAACCTGTTAACGCTACAGTAAGCATTATGTTGTCATTGCATCTTTGTCTATCAGTCCCACTGCAGCACCACAAGATTAAATTCAGATTAAACCATGTATATTAGATGCAAATTCAAATGATCAGTGGAAACTTTACCAGCCTGTTTGCAGTTTCATTTTCCCACATGGTCTCACACGTTCGTAACAATTTGCACTGCTCAAGGCGTACGAGAAGATACGGAGGTTTAAGGTGAGGATTAGGGGCGTGGTTAGTGTTCGTACCTTTTCTCACAACTTCATTCGTATGAAATCGAACGAAATCCAACCACATCGTCGTTGTTCGTTCGAATTCATGCAAATTTCTCATGAGATCATGTTTTCGTTTTCATGGCATGTATTCAAGTGCATGTCAAAAAGAAAAGGAAATGAAAAAAATAAACTGTGCTGAAAAACTGCAAGTTAGTTTTGGCACCCCTTGTGTGTTTATATGAATCCAAATGCAATAGCCTATGTGAAGTTTATTTCCTCATTTGTTTTTTTTTTTGTTTTTTTTTAACCATGGAATTTATGTATGAATAAAATGTCAATGAAAATAACACTGTTACATAATGAATGAAACATTTTGAAACAGGAGAAATGCCAAGATCAGTTTGCCTGATGCCGCTGCGCAGAATATATTAGTTGACTTACAGTAGTGTGCAAAAGTCTTCGGCACGTCTAAAAAAATTATGTATAGCAAAGATGCTTTCAAAAATAATAAAAGGAAAAGTTTCTAAATAAAAAAAATTACTTTAATAGCAGGAAAAAAGTAAAAAACCAAAACCAAATTTGTTGGTGTGAGCAGCCTTTGCCTTCAAAACTGCATCAATTCTTTGAGGTCCACTGTCGTGCAGTTTTATAAGGTAATCGGCTAGTAGGTTGTTCTAAGAATCTTGGAGAACTTGCCACAGTTCTTCTGCAGACTTTGGCGCTCACTTGCTTCTGTCTCCCATATCCCGTTATGTTTTTATCTGAAAAGTTGTACTTAATATGTCACTTTATTTAATGACATACAAAGATCTCTCTCTAACAATTAATTTTTTGCAAAATGAATGTTTGGAAATCCTAAATTTGCTCTTTTCTACTGAGACACTAATGCGGAAGACCTAAAACAATCTAAGACAAAGATTATATAAAAAATGTAGGGTGCCTAAGACCTTTGCACAGTACTGTATATATGTGTGTATCTTTGAAATATAAGAGATTAAGTACTTAACTTTTTTATTTCGACAGGCATCCTATCAAAACGCATATTCAAATATAAGCTTCGGTAATGCATTACTACTAAAATCCTTCAGTATGACAAGACAACAATAAAAGTCTTCTCCAGTTCATTGTGTAGAACAGCTTGGCCTCGTCTCTCACTATCACACGCAGGTGCATTAGGAGGATTTGAAAGGAAATATCAGGACAAAACTGCCCCCTGTTAAGACAGCCCTGTGACACCCAGTTCAAGCTCACTGCATGATGGGTAGGGCTGTTTGACACCTGGTCCATATCTGATATCATGTGACCATTCACCAGCAGGTCACACACTCCTATCTCAACATGTGGGGAGTGGGAAGCGCACACACACGTACCTCCTCATTAGGGAAGGCCTCCCTTCATTTTAAAGTCAAAGGAAGCAATCTATTAAAGATGCCATGCCATGGTGGCTATTGTGTTTGGAAACCCAACGCTACTTGTGGTATCAGTGATGCATGTATAAGTGTGGATATGCACAAAGAAACTACACAGCGCCGCATACACACTCATCATTTGCCTGAGAGCCTCATTGTTGACAAGGTTCCAGTTCATAAACTCACAAACCTGCGTAGCCACCACGAGTCTCAGGTATCTAACACAACATGCTATTTCTAAATTATGGTTGGACGTGATAAATGATCTGGCAGACCAGACCACAGTGAACGCATTGCGTTGATGTTGATCCCTAAAGACACATCTAAACTGGCCTATGATGGGATTCACTAAACCTGATAAGCTAATCAAGAAACAAAATGTGGGCTGCGTGGTTAAAACCACACAATGTAATTCTTTTCGAATGCTTACACATTTGATGTTGATGAGCACAATGAGTAAAGATCTTAACTCTGTCTGAAATAATATGGGGCAACAGTAAAGAAGACACCAGACTGAAATCAGACAACGCTTACTTGAGAGTGTGCTGGAAAGGCATCATCGTGGCCTACCGTCGCATAAACAATCCGAACGTCAATAATATTAAGTAGGCTAACGGTAACATCACAAGTAAAACAGTTTAGATATATTTTTTTAAATATGTGACCTGAAACCATGAAAATACAGAAGAGCTAACTGCAATATCTGTATTAAACACACAACTAACAACTGCCTTTAGGATTTAGTGGTCGTTAAAAACAATCCTTTGTAACTTGTATGTATACAAATTTTGCCCTTTGGTGTCCAGGGTTGCCATGTCAGGATGATAAAATGCAGCTCAGTGGTCAATAAAAAAAAGCCCAACACAAAATAAAAATGCTTCCTTTCAACATCATGACTGTCGCCAAGTGATGTATTCAATGCACATAGTCCACTACAGAGGCTCTGTCGCTTTAAGAGAGGGCTGTCTGAGTGTTGAGCTGGGCGGAGTTCTGGCGTGACCATGGCTTTGGGCACGCATGCGCAATGAACCAATTGGGAGAGAATGGCCTGGGCAAGATGAGCAGGTGAGTTGTGACTAAGGTTCGGGTGTCTCGAGTGTTTATTGGAATGAAGGTTCAAATTGGATGATGAGTTAATTACACCGGACTTTTGAGTTAGTGTGCATGGGTTGTACACTGGATTTAAGGTGCACTATGGGTAATAATATAGTACTATCCAGGGAATATGAGTTGTCCAGTGGCAACAATACAAAATGGTTCATACTGAAAATAGTAATTTGGGGAAACTTCTGTTATTAGTTTTTAGTTTTGAGCTGTCTCAGTTTTCAAGGAAAATGTATTTCCTCTAAAGCCAACATGATCTCAAGATTACAAATTCGTAAACATTCACCCAAGCCAACTCATGAAATTAGGGTTATGATAAGAGGCAGGGTTAGCTGTTGTAGCTTTTCCTATGATGCTATCACTTTTTAGAGTTTCTTTTTGCATTAGATCGAGTTGCCAGGATCATTGGTATCAGAATAAAAGAAAACTTGGCTTATTTTTAATACCATCACTGCTAGAGCAATTTACTTTCAGATGCTTGTGATGTCCCTGGGTTGTGAGGTGGGGAAGGAGGACTATGAAGGCAGGCATTTCAGAAGTCGAACTTTCCTTTATTTCTTTTACCAGCGCTCACAACTCAAAATCCACAAATAAATAAAAACAAAAGAATCACTGCTCCGGACTACATTTCCGCGTCCTTTACTTTCAGCTTGGCTCACTCTCTGAAAGAGAGACGCCTACTGAAAGAAAGACAGACATATAAGTAGGCTTACACACAGGTGTAAGCACTCACTCGTTACCCCCTGACTCCTCCCTTCATCCACAGCTGGGGCTTGACCACGCCTCCGCTGCCACAGCTTTCAATCTAACAACTCTGTCATAAAGAGGTAACATTTTAACAGCCACAAAAGGTATGCTTCCTCATAATTGATCAATAAAAAGTGATAGGACTTTGGATTGGTTTAATGAATAGGAACCCTATATTGTCGTTAGCATGCAATGTCAGCTACTTAGCTAGCTTTGATAGCTAGATGCTAGCTATCAGTAGTCTGTTAGGTCCCCAGCCTCCCAAGGTCTTGGCAAAACTTCTCAATTCTTCTCAAACTATTTTCCTGTTGATGTTGCCTTATGTTTTGGATCGTTGTCTTGTTGCAGGATACATCCACATTTCATTTTTAACACCTTGGAGTTCTATTTTTTCATTGATAAATTGTAAAATAGAGGTACATGTTGTTCTTTTTTTCCACCCAGAAACCACGATGGATGCAAACTTTTGCACTCCAATGTGCCTTCTCATATATGTATAGCGTATGCTGAGATTTTTTTTTCTCCATTTTTTTAAACATTTTAACCTGGAAAATATGCTTCTGGAAACCACTCCAGTAATATATATATATATATATATATAAAAAACTGGAAATGTGAAGATTTCCATAATGATTATTTGCACAATATAAATATGAACTTGAATCTAACTGTATTATTTCAACACACTTCACACTTATTCAGGTATAGCAAATCTTACAGGACAAGTTATGTATGATTTAAGTCTTTATCAGGCTTAACGTTGTGAAAAAATATACTAATTAGCTAAAGTCAATGCAGGTCTATTCACTGCATGTTCGTATCTAAGTGCCAAAAATATGTATCCGTTGAGAAATTGGCTTTTATCTTGACAACAAATACACAAATGAGCCGAGGAAATGCTTCATAATAAGCACTTGTGAAATTACTAATTGCTGTATTTGCAATGACAATATTTCAATGAGATGTCAGTAGTCAAAAGTGTTATAGTATTTAGACAGGCACAGTTTTTCCAGTGGTTAATATTCAATTCAAGTAATACTTCATTGACCAATCATTAATTTGTCTTTCAATATGTGGTGCTCAATGTTCTCCCAGAGGTTAAGGCCAATATAAAAACAAATAAGATATGAATTAGCTGTGTAATACACAGGCAGTGACAAATCAATACCATTCTTTCAGAAATAACAAGGACATTAATTTATCTTGAAGAGCAGATAGAATTAGAGAGCAGTTGCAATCGAGGCGATATCATGAGCATCTCTTGACCAAAACATCCTATTAGCAGAGAGCTTAGTATTATACAACAGACCATTCATTTCGTCCATATCTTAATGTCCATCATTAGTCATATAATCAATATCCTTCTTGATTAAGATAACTTAAGAATGTACGCTTCATCTTCAGGCATTTTTTTTTTTAATTTCAGATCAATGGTGAGATTATCTTGCAAAAGACAAGGATGCAAAAGGAAAATTCTGGGCAGTCTCTACCTCTCTTTTTCTTTTCTTTTTCTCTGTCAAGCGCACTCTCCACTCACACATACAGTAAATCATAAAACTCTGTGATCAGTGGACCAGGATAATTGGAGGCCAAACTTGTAATTGCCAAAAGTCTGACATTAACTAGATTACTTTGTAAAGATTTAAGATGGTCAAGGATTTCCTTTACAACCTTGCGACACTGAAATACCTGAAGATTAAGGCTGATAGGGGGGAGAAAGTGAGATGTTTCAGCTATGAGTCAGCCAAACATTAAATACGTTTAAATTTTAGCAAATATGTTTAGTAGGAACTGCCAAGAAGGTAGCTTGTCCTTTTATTGTTCATTAGCTGGTTCAGTTCCCTGTTCATTGTGGAAATAATCATGTCTGCTTATTTACATAGGATTACATTTTTAAGCAGGAGTAGAACAAGGACAGAAAAATCCTACTTAGTATGGAAGTGGAAGTAGCGAGTCATAAATATACTTGAGTGAAAGTTAAAAAATGTCTACACTTAAAAGTATTTAAAAGTAAAAAGTTAGAAATTAAAATTAGATGTCAGGGTTTTTCCCAACATGGTCTCACATTTGTAAATTCGTAACAATTCGCACAATTTGATTTGTATGAAAAGTCACGGAGGTTAAGGTTAGAGTTAGGGGCGGGGTTAGCTTTGCACCTCTTCTTACGACTTCATTTGTATGAAATTGTATGAAATCGTTTGTTTGAATTTGTACAAATTTTTTATGAGATCAAGGTTTTTTTTCATGAACATAACGTTAATGTATGAAGAGCATATTAGACTAATAGGCAAATTGTCCTTGCGCAAAGATTACGTATCCATAGAAATTGGTATGAATTTGAAATCCAGTTAATAAATAAAGTTAAAATGCACAGGAACGAGACTGACCGAACTGGTAGCTCGGCTAAAGAAAATTTTTTATGAGTTATGATCTTTGACATTTGTATAACAAGTACTTAAAAGGTCTAAATAAAAAAAGGAGTAAAAAGTATGGGTTTTACATGAAAATGTAATCGAATAAGCATGCAAGTATTATTTTTATTTTTTTATTTTACTCGGGTAAAATCCCTTAAAATGATACTTAAGTATAGTAACAAAGTTCAATTACTTAAGTGCTTCCCACCTTCAAGAATGTGGTTCTTGTGCATTTTAAGGCTTGCTTATGTAGTTTTATCAACCTAGCAGAACTCAGCATTCTAACCAAAGTCCTCTTCCAAGGACATTAGCAAAAAAAAAATAAATGACACGATCCATTTTTTCCACAGCTGAGCAGAAATCAAACATTTAAACATTTATAGGTCATCCTGTTAAAGACAGACCACTAAAGTCACTCACACAGACTTCAATTAACCTTCTGAGCTGTTAGCCTACTGCCTAGAGACGTGGGAAGTGTCTCATTCTCTCTCTCTCTCTTTCTCTCTCTCTCTCTCTCTCTCTCAGAGTGCTGACACACGAAAACAGGGAGAAGGAGAGAAGCTTCATAGACACCAGTAAAAGATGGCTGAATATGGCACTGCTGTCACGCCACACTGCACATCCTTCCTTTGTCCTTTGCCAATAACTTTTCTCAGCGATTCAAATCACATTTTTGATATTTGCTTTGTATGATGGGGCATTAAGCTGAAACATCAGGTTGAATCTATTGGCATGTTCCAAGAGCCCTTTTAGAGACTCTTGGGAAGGTTAGTTTTATGGAATAAAGCTGAGGTCGTGTTGGTCTTTAAAATGGTTTGTGCTAGTGCATAAAGTACAGGTGCCCTTGGTGGGAACTAATATGTTACTCATACCTTATGTGGGACTCAGACGTATCCAAGACTAATATACTACTGTTCTCATATTATTAATTAACTTTCATTATGCCATTTGGAAACACCAGCCTGACCTAATTAGAAATTTGTGAGAATTCGAATGGTGATGTGGTTGGAGTTCGTTCTATTTCATACAAATAAAGTCGTAAAAAAAACTAAGCTAAGCTGAGAATGCGAAAGGAAACTTACTAAGATGTGTTTAAAATGACATCAGTTGACGTTGGTCACATGGTCTTGGAACAAACCATTGCTTATATGGAAAGGGGTATCCTAAGAGTTAAATTCTGAGTAGTTATTGCATTGTGGCGCAAAGTACTGCTTTACAAACCTGGTAGTTTTCACATATGTTACTATGTACTTCAATATCAAACATGCAAGGTATGTACCTGAAATCTCTTGTAATTAATATGTATTTACCTTTTAAAAAGTAGGTAGTTACCATACTGTAAAATATGCTAACATAGTATTTTACTCATTTTGTAAGAAAGAAAAAAAAAGAATGCTCCTAAAACAACTGCGAAATATCAGACGAATCCGACAAGCTGAGCCCAGGATTCTCACTGAGCCAGAGCGCATATGTAGCACACAAGCTGGTAATGAGAAAAGAAATACATTTTGAACACAGCTTATGCGCTGAGCAGGGATGAGAACGGCTCAATAAAATATACACAGGAGGTCAAAACTGGGGAGTTTACAAAAACCTTTTTGACAATGTTAAGCCAGGCAGCGGCTTTGAGGCAAGCGAGTGGGGTTTTTTTTCTCGTTTTTTTTCTAAATCATCTCTTCTGATGTTGGATCATGGGGAGAGCTGAGATTTCCAAGGGTAAGCAAAGTCAGAGACAATCCCATACTGTAACACTAATACACTAATAGAGCTACGGACATACTTTGGAAAGAGACAGACCAGGGAAACATTTTCTCACAGGAGCATCGTCTATTACGAACAGGATTATAGCAAACTTTTACAAGCCTTGTCAAACTTGAAGGACCCTTATTCAATACTGAATAAACATTTTACTAATTTGATACTTATTATTCAAGAATGCATCTCTACTGTATGATCTATGTGTTTGATGCGAAAAGAGTCTTGATATTAAATGCATCTATGACATTCAATTAGCTGAACAAAAACTCAAGATCATTGATGCTAAATGTGAAGTATCACCAGGCAGTGTCACATTTAAGGCCAGGCATTTCATTCCTATGCTCAGCACCTGCTTAAATGAGGAGGAAATGAGTGTATTGATGCATGCCAATGTGTGTGTGTGTGTGTGTGTGTGTGTGCCTGCTTTAAAAAAAGAACAGGTTTCGTAACAAAAAAAACTCTTTCTCATACAAGGGAGGCGCCTCCATCTCATAATAAGCTCGGTCTCACACCGGGGCAGAGGTTAATGACTCCACACCTGGCCTCGACCGTATGGGCCGGATGATATTTTAGCCCTTTTTTGCCGGACGTGGGTGATCTATGAAGAGTGCACTTGTTTTGGGGGTGTATAAATTTAATGAATAGGCCCCCCTGACAGCCGGGATGATGAAATAACAGGCACTTTAGGTAATTCTGCTGATAAAACAGACCGACCCCGGTTCGTGAGTGTGTGTGGTGCGTGTGTGTGTTTGTGAGGCAAGGGAGGGGGATGTGATAGAATCAAATGCACTTGTAGAGGTTGGTGGCGGGATCATCAGTCTAGCCAGGGCCATTACAACGACACAAAGAGCAACCACCTGCCAAGAGCATCAGCCAGGTGTGTATCTGTGTGTGTGTGTGGGATGAGAAAGCGAGAGGGGTAGAGAGATAGCCATCTTTTTTTTTCTGAACCAAACAAGCGAGATGCATAGGAGTCCACTTTCTCCCAAAAAAAAAAAAAGAAAGAAAAGGAATTTCAAGTGGAGAGAGCTGTTCCAACGTAAAATGAGCCCAATTCTGGGTAATTTATTCGATCTACACATTAATCTATCACATATTTAAATCTTAAATATGCAGCTTATTAATTAAGGAATATGACTTTGCATGAACAGACTGCATCATCTCCTGAGGATAAATTCAAGCAGGCCTCTGTTGTCAATATGTGACTCGAGGGGAGGAAGAGGTGCTTAACGTTATAAAAGATGATGCTGCATCAAGGCAATAAATAAATGAATAAATATGTGTCCGGAAGCTGGATGACAAATGCCAGCCCTTGCTCTGGCCCATTAGTAGTTGACAGGCGTACTGTTGGGGAGTAAGAGAGAGAGAGACCGGTATTTCAGTCTCATTACCTCCCTTCTCTCTCTCACACACACACCTCAGTATCGTATCTCACACTACTTCCTTTCCCGCCCCCTAATTCACCCCTGCTAGCCCATTCTGTCTGCGGCGCTTGTTTTACTGCTAACTAACTCATGCGTTGCGCCCTGTGATTTATGGCTCGGATTGAGCTCTCGCAAATCAGGGAATATTTTCATTGATTACTGCAAATTGTCTAATCTGCACGATGTTGGTGGCTCTTGATTGGGCGGCGCTCGCCTGCTTCTAACTTAAAAATCAATCAGGACGCACAATAAGGAAGAAGGGGCCGGATGGATCCGGTCCAGACGAGCAAATCGCCCTCAATCAAATTTGTGGCATATTTCAATCCATAAAGCCATCAAACGAATTCTAATTCGATGCCTACATGTGCACTTTCTCGAGGAGGAGAACCGAGCAGGAAATCAATGGCCTGTCTTCTATTTGCTTAAACGCAACTTTAATGCAACAAACAACACATTAACAAATTGCACTGAATAGACCAAATGCAAGCATTTCCCCCGGGGATCAGGAAATATTTCATTGTTCTACTCGTAACACTTAGCGATAGACCAACATTTAGATTCATGCACAAAATACAGGTTTAAATAGGTGAAACATTATAAACATGTATTAACATATTAAAGGTTTACAACCAGCACTAGACTGGGCTGGATGATATTTAAGCCCTCTTTTGACGGATGTAGGTGATCTATGAAGAGTGCACTTGTTTTGGGGGGTTTATAAATGAAAGGAATAGGCCTGACTGACAGGTGAGATGATGAAATAACAGGCACTTTAGGGAATTGCTTTATAGACCAATATGTAGATTCATTCACAAAATAGACATTTAAATAGGTATAAACATGTAAAAGGGAGGACCAATTATAAATTCATTATCTAACCCACCCGGCGAGTGAAAGCTCCAATGTGCCTGCCCAGTTCCATGTTTTGGTTGCCTGGAATCCTAATTAACGAGGCTACAAAGTGGTAGCTAACGTAATTGAACTCAAAAGTATGATGAGCTAGCTGGTTAAGTGCATTAATACAGACAAGTTATGTCCATAGAAATTTAACATTTCTCAACAAAGAAAATGAGCGAGTACTCGAATCCCCAGGAAAGCGACGACTCCGTGTAGCCATAGTCCTTATCCACTCTTGATAATGTTATTGATGTAGCATATCATGATTGCACCCTCGACGAAACAACAGCAAGTCTTTGGCTAATATGACAATGAGCTGTGGCAATTACTCTTCTCATTGGACGTAAAAGACGTTATTCGAATTTGACTGACGTCTTCATTTTAGCTCGACATGTGTCTAATTGTGAGGTGACGGTGCGTTGTACTAGTATCTGAGTTATATGACAATTTTGCGCTGCACTGTACAGCATCTTGCTCAGTTTCGTCAGTGTTTCTACACCCCTGCCTGCATGTTCCTGATTCTCAAAAGATCGTATGTTATCCGTGCATGCTGGTTTATCCGACTAGTAAAAATAGTTCCTACCGATGGCAAGGTTGTGCCTCAGCTGTGTGTCGTGCAGCAGGCTGCGGGATTCAGAAACGAATTGTGCTCACTACAGTTACAGCGTCAAAGGGTGTTACGCCAGCAATAAATATATATAAACCTACTGGAGCATGTGACATTTAAACATACATCTCAACTAAATTTTTTTGTTTTGTTTATGTCAAAAACGTTGGTGACAGCTCAATCAGCAGCCTTCGAATTGTCCGCCAGGCAACTACGAATAAAAAAATTATAACCCCTGATGCATAAACATATTAAGGAACCAGAGGGGCATAAGTGTTTTTTAAGTTTTTTTGGGCAAAAAACAGTTGTACACATCAAATAAGAGGTCTTAATGAGACCTGGTACCAAAACAAATATGAATGTTTAGACAGTTTTAAAATTTGACGGTGTAAAATTTGTCAAAGGTCACTTACGCCCCTCTGGTTCCACATCATCGATAGATTTCAACAATTAGCATTTCAATAGTTCATACTGTAGTACAGCATCTCATAAAGTGAATATATTTATTTCATTGCACTTATAATCTCAGGCTGCAAAATTGTGCAGTTTATGGAGTGTTAAAGGGGTTGAGATATCACCGTTGCTGCTGGTAATGTATTTGTCAGCTGTGTTTTGCTCCAGGTTGTATCTCACTCTGCCTAAACTTTGCCTTGCACTTTTAACACCAGGCAGCAGGTGTCATGGATACTAATTATAGCAGCCAGACAGGTGTGCAGTGAATCAGACAAATCACATGCAGTCAGATCTGCTTAAGATCAAGCTGTCGAGGAGCTACGGGGGAAAAGTGCTACACGGCAAACCGACACGGTAACATTTCACTGGACTGCAGGGACGGGCCACAATGGCATCTTTGAGGACTCGGTGCGTGTGCGTGTGTGTGTGTGTGTGTGTATGTGATATGAGGTGTGGATGACGGGTGGTGATTTTTATTAAGGCAGACGATGAGGTGACCAACCTCAGGGGGAAGCTCAGCTAGCCTCACATTACCATCACTGTCTCTCTCTCTCTCTCTCTCTCTCTCTCTCTCTCTCTCTCTCTCTCTCACACACACACACACACACACACCCCTATATATCTGCACTGAGCCTTAGGGTGTAGGCATACACCACTCCACATGGAGTAAGAACACGATGGAGGTCTGATGCCTCGACTAATTGCTCAGGCTCGTGTTTCAATTAACTACTTCCAACACAAAAGGACGCTTCATATGAGCAAAACCAACAGATACAAATACTTCAGCTTTAAAAAGGCAACACGGAATGTGACTTCCCCGAGAGGAAAAGGGAGAGAGTAATTACTCAGTAATTTCATCCTCTTTCTGTCCTGATTGTGGGATCATTTTAAACCTGCGGGTCTGAAATGGGAATTTTTTAACTTGGTCGTTAAAAAGTAAGAGTTCACATAACTTTCGCCATGCAAAGGTTTATAGATTCCAGGTTACAAATGACCTTGGAGGAAAGGAAAAGCGATGGGAAGGCTTAATGAAAAAAAGCAAGAGATGGATAGAGTTACCGTGATAGAAGGGAATAGTTAGAGCGATATATACTGTATTAGCAATATATAGGTGGGATTATCTGGAAAATGTAATAAGGAGATTAATGGCAGTTATTCTACTAATTATAACCAAGTAATAAAAGAGCAAAATAACTTCATTTTCAATTGAGTTTCATCTAAAGTATTTAAAGTAAGCTGACACTGTTTCAGAGATTTGGAAGAGAAGGTCAAAATCCCGTTATCTATTGTAGCACATGCTTTTTTTTTTTCCATGTATTACGATAGCTGGTATATTCAAACCATGAGCCAAAAATAACTAGTGAGAATGAGTCATTATTATCCATCAGCACTTCAATAATGTGGGAAATTTGGGGGCGTATGGCGTAATCTACTCACACACAGATGTACACACACACACACGCACACACACACACACGCACACACACACACACACACACGCACACACACACACTTACACACTGCTGGCATTTTGAACTGATTAAAAGCTTATTTATAATTAACTTCCTGTTGTGTCTGCTTCATATCCTATGCCTGCAGCAATATGTATTGTGGTTTTCTGTATGCTGGCTGTGTGTGAGTTGTGAATGTGCAATGTAACGCCATGTGTTCTGTGTTTGTGTGCACATTTCTGCTTTTCCTGCACTTTTATGAAGCATATAGCTTCAGTCATTATTATAGGGTTGACGATTCAGGCCATGCCATTGATTTTTTGTGTTAAATCCTCTTTGGTTAGGATGGAAATGGTTGGATTGGTGAAGATCTTGTTGCTAGTTTTCACATATTTTCTAAATGACACCGGAATACAAGTTCAGATATTTTACTTATCTGTAAAGTTTGGGAATACTCCTGTGATAAACAGGAGGGATAATGTGAACACAAATGGAACCAAGAGTTTAAATTGGAGCTTTTAAACTTTAGTCCCTTTGATCTATATGTGATTTCAGTGGCGTTATGAAGCCAAAAAATCACTAAGTGTTATTTAAACGCTAAAAATAAACCTTTAATATCCTATTAATTAATTCTTAACACCCAGATGAAATATAACAGTTGCAAATAACTGCACATAGCACATGCATGGTGAAGGAATACTATGCGATGGAGTTTCTTTTGTTGCCAGAGGTATTAAACAAAATTACAAGATCCGACATCTAAAAATCATATAAATATAATTTGATAAACAATTTAAATCAAATCACTTAACTTCTCAAAAGTTTTTCTTCTGGGTGTCTTTATTTGCTCCTAACTTTTGGCGCACCTTTAAGGTGTACACGCCAACTTGACTGCTTTTACTGTTGTTTCTGATTTTTTAATTCTTTTATTTTTTAAACAGACCATTTCTTACTTTCTTTACTTTTACTTTCTTTCGCCAAAGATTAGTCCATATTATTGATGACAATTGTAACCATTGTAGGTTTGGCAGCTAGTTAGACATTGGTTAGCTATCATATAATTCACTATATGATATTAGTTAGCATGTTCTTGTACATGCTGTTTGTGTGGGTGCTTGGATGTAAGCTCCTGTAAATGTGAATGATAATGGCAATTAATGCCAAGTGGATCCCACTAGCTGATGTTCTTAAATATTTGACTTTATTTTAACTCCACCCAACTGGATGAAGACACCTGTATGGCCACAAACAAGGCAGTAGGTAATTATAAAATAGAAGCTAATCATATTTCTGTTAACAGTGCTTATGTAATGTAACTAGTTAGGTAGCTAGCTACAATGAGCACACGGATTATTCTACCATGCTAGATGATATGCCATGGTTCAGTGAGTAGGCGTGGCTAAGGGTCAGAGGACCTGTCAGTCCAAATTATAGTTGGCCAATAAACATTTAAGATGTACGCCTTCTAATTAGAGCCTCCTGTGGATGAAAAATGTGCCAAAAATGAGACGCAAATGAAGATTCCCCAAACACATTGGAAAAAAAGAGAGAAAGCGTAATAAAGGGACAGAGTACTTTTTTATTTTTTATTTTAAAGGAAGTTTGATTTCATTCATAACATTTGCATTTGCAACATCTGTTTTTAGACTTTGATAATATTGTGCTTGCGGCTCTTGTAATTTTGTTCAATACCTTAGGCGCAAAATAGCAACTCAATTGAAATCATGTCATTACGTTCATTTGTTTGCAAGCGATACGATGCGATGTTCTTCCTTTCCTACTGAAGTGAGCATGTGGGAGCGTATATGGCTCATTGTCCATCAGTCTTTCGCTTGACTGGTTTGTTGTGTGCTGCGTGTGCTCCCACAACCTCCCTCTTCAGCTGTCCTGCCTGTCAATAGATCCATCCGGCCGGTCGATGGCCTCCAGAATCACTCAAAGTGATCAGCTCGGCCAATCTGCAAACACAATCTGTATGGAAATCCATCCTCGGAGCGGCAGCGTGGAGCCAGGGAGAGCTGCGCTGCAGCCAAACGTTGCGTTAACAAGCGCTTATTCCCTCTCTTTCAGACTCGAATGGCAATGTAGAAGACTGCCAAGTAGGGCTGGACATTTGAACCGCAGTGTATTAAACTATATGGGACATAACAATGTACAAACAAGAGCTAATTTCCAGAAGAATCAAACAGTTTCTTACATAGTAAATGTGCTGTGAGTCCATTTAGTCTAGTATTAAGAGGTTAGTGTCAGTATTGTAGTCAAGACCATCTCAGTCGACAAGACCAAGACTAAAGAGTACAAAATCAAGATCGCTCACAGTTTACTCTTTTGGTATAGTGTAGCTAAATTGTAGTTAGAGGGTCACTACGCAAGAATATCTACACTAGCCCTGTGGAAAAGAGATTAAGCAAAAGTTAGCTAGCATTGTGGAAAACAAAGTAAACTGAAGTTAGCTAGCTAGCTAGGTTGCCAACTTCAACCAATTTACACTAACGTTATCTAGCTATGTTAGCTAGTTAGCTCCTTTCATCCATCCTTGAATATTATGTGATCTAAACCCATCAGTGTTGTAAGACAGCGCCCCCTCCTGGTGATGATTTATTTAATCTCCACACTCTCGCCATGTGATAAGCAGATATTCAGCTCAAGGTCCTTTCACGCAACTTTCCTTCTGTAATTAATTGACATAACCTACTTAATTAGCCGGGTAACACATGACTGACCACATTTAGCAACTGACTAAATATTCCAACTTGTCTAAAGCTATAAAAAAAACCCTGAATATTAAGAACATGCATCAACAGTGATCAAAAACGAAGTTGCGCCGACGTCTTCCAAATTAGCAAACAAGTTTTATGCAGCGTCGTCAAGACGTAGCCTAAATTTATGCGCACGTCGTACCGATGTTGGCTTGATGTGTGTGTGCTATCTGGGATATTGTATGCTATGCTAGTTAGGAAGCTTAAAAGTTAGCTAAACACATTCTGTAACAATACACGGAGATATTGTTGTCGAAAAGACAGAAAACTAAATGCAAAGTTTGAAAGATAGGAAACACAAGTTCGCCTTTTCTTTTATTGTTAGCTAGCTGGGTAGATAGCAGTTAGATAGTTAGCTCATCTGTAGAAACTCCAACACTGGTTAGCGTTTCTGCGACTTTGTTTCGTACGTTCACCACTTCCTAGGTTTTTGTAATAACCATTTCAAACTGCAAATGTTCACGTTTCATAAATTCTTGCCACCAAGTGCTGACATTTCTTGCACCAAGGCATTCACGCCTTAAACATCACCTTCGATGCTCTATATCCTCTCCTTTCTTACTCACCTCTCCTCTCGCTCTCTAGTCTTAGGGACAGAAGAAAGGGATCGGAGTGATGAGATGGATCGAGGCAGTTGTTCTCTCACTCTCGGGGTCATTATCTAGAACGTGACAGACCCCGGGGAAACGTGACGGACCTTGAGATAGAGTGAGGGAAGGAGAAAGGAGGAAAAAGGTGGACAGAGAGCGAGTAGTGTGTGTGTGTTTGTGTGGGAATAAGAAAATTGAAAAATTGAATTGAAAGGTGGAGAGAGAAAAAAAAAAAGGTGCAGAGAGGTTGCTTTTTTGGCCGTGCAGGTGCCTTGTACGGTGAGGACTGAGCGGGAGATGGAGAAAGAGAGAGAGAAAGAGAGGGGTGGATGGTGGAAGACAAATGAATGTTGCAGTTGCTCAGTACACAGCGGAGATTGCTTATCGATCCAGATGGTAGTGCTGCGGCGCGCTCGCGAGAGCCCCAAGAAATTTTCTGAGGGAGTTAATAAGCAGGCAGCTCAGCTGTCCTGTCCAATTGAGAACACCCTGACACATAATCATGCCAGGATCCCCTTTTTCTGTGGTCCTCCTTCCCCTTCCTCCATCTTTCCTTCTGTGTCTGTCTATCTTTTTCTTTTGCGCTCTCATTTCTCGCCCTCCCTCCTCTTCCCCTCTTCTTCCACTTGGCTGGGCCCTTGTGATAGATTGGAGTGGCAGCCTATAGAAGGAGGCTAATCAAATTGTTTATTATCGCTCCCAATCAATATGTATGGATTGCTAAAGCATCAAAGTCAGCTCAGAGAGGAGAACGAGGAGAACGAGGAGAAAGAGGAGGAGGAGGAGGAGGAGGAGGAGAGGAGCGCTGCTGCTGCAGCTGTGGGCTCTGTGCACACATTTAACACACTTTCACTCTTACTTAAGTTGGGATGACCCAGAGGGGTCAGCTAAATGTGAACTGGGGGGCAAAAGATTGGATAAAATACACACTCTTTCTCTCTCTCTCTCACACACACACACACACACACACATACACACACACACACACACACACAGATATGTGCCCTCCAGGCCCGAATGAGTGTCAGTCCCAGCTGAATGATAAACAGCCTATCAATCAAATTACCTCTGCCACAACAACAGAGATTGAAATGCAAAGCTTAAGCTCTATTGGGCGCTCAGGTCAGGCGGGCGGAGACATTGTCCATCGCCACGTATCGCTGTTTAGAGTTTTGTGGGAAATATTGGGGGCGGAAGAAAAAGCCGTTTGGGAAGAACTCTGTAGCACCGAGGTCAGACGGCGCAATGAGATACGGGAAAAACACACACTTGCATTCACACACTGTTTCACTGAGGCAAAACTGTGCAAAGCTTTAGAATCCATTCTCACCTCTGTTCCATGCAGGAACATTTCGTATTGGCCATTGAAGGCAAAATATGAATCCGACCCACTGCCACACACATTTGTGTATGTATAGAGAGCACCCTTTTGTTTATTCAATTTTCAATCAAATGGCCATTCAGCACTTATTGTTAATTATTTGGTGGCAAACAATAATGATGGGAAAATGTATCAGAAAATCACACGAAAAGTCTTCAACACTAAGTGCAGTATGAAATGTGTAAATATTTAATCTGTGATATTGAACTTTTGTTTCACGCTGCCGCTAATTCCATTCGTCCAATTTCATCAAACCAGTACGTTCCAGCTGTTTCATGAGGGGAGCTCATTTGCATAAATAAATGATAAAAACTATTAGACTTAGTGTTGGAGGCTTCTAAATTAATTGTAGATTAAATTCACATTAACAGGATTATTGTCTGACACCAAATAATGAACAATAAGTACTGAATGACCATTTGATTGAAAACTGAATAAAAAAAGGGTGCTCTCTGACTTTTGCACAGTACTGTATCTATATCTTGATGTGCTTTCTTTACCCATGCTGTTACCTTTTGAAATGACTTGTATATCAGTGGTTACATGTATTACTCTATTATTGTTGTTATTACTGTGTATTACTACTATTGCCAGTTAGTCTTCTTTGACTCATACAATTTTATTATCTCATGCTGCTTAAAAAACATTAGAAATAGAAATGTTTCACTCCCTAATTTTGTCCTAATGGTTCAGGATCTAATGATTTTAATGGTTTCCAAGAGTCCACTTTTTCTCTAGTTACAGATCCAGCATGTGTTTAGTGTGTAACTGAATATTTACCAGTTCTGTCTAGATAACCATGAGTACAGTATATCAATGCTTTACTGTTTCCTTGCAATGCAGTGTCCTTACAGATTACGGCAACCATCACAGATCGAATTAGCATTCAGCCAAAGCCACAACGTCACCATCAGAAACCACTAGATTTCTGTAGCACACTTTTGAATCCCATTAGAAAATCAACAATATCAGTAACATGTCACTGAGTAAACCATTAGGACCCTTTAAACCATGATATCAACCCATATGTAAAACAAAAAAAACACACTTGTTTTTGGTCAGTTGGTAAAAACCTTGGTGTTGCAGCACATGAATCACTCCCTGTGTCGGAAATGGTGCCCTATTCCCTATTCCCTACAGATCGTAAAGTGCAATATGGGTATTCTGTACCCTCTATGGTACATCATTTGTTGCCGTGTCTGAAATGGTGCCCTACTCCCTATTCCCTACACTCAGAAAAAAAAGGTACCAAACTGTATCTTGCCTTGTCGCTGGGGTGGTACCCTCAAGGGTACATCTTTTGTACCTTTAGTATGTATCTTTTACCTGGGAAGGTGCATG
>JAOUQW010000034.1:2221226-2238095 GCA_028565825.1 Olivaichthys viedmensis
GATGATTCCAAACTTTTGAACGCTAGTGTATATATATATATATATATATATATATATATATATATATAAACATAATTATATTTTTTTATAGGTGGAATAATTATGCATGTGTCACGCGCACGCCGCCTCGCGTTGCGGTACATGTGACCCAGTGTAGCGGTCCCAGCGTGGCGGGTGACGGTCGGCACGTGCGCTACCATGTGTGTGCGTGTGTGTGTCTATATATATATATATGTGATTTGTGTTGAGTGTATTCACCTGTTTCCCGTCCTATCCCCCTGATTACTGTGTGTTCCTGTCTTCCGTGTTGGTTAATGTTCTATGTCACGCTGTTTCATTCACATAGTTTCTGTTTGTTTGTCGTAAATTAAAATGTCTTACTATGGTTCGCGTTTGTGTCGGATGCCAGCCTGGCAACGTGACAGCAGGTTTATCAGTCTTTTGAAAAAGAGACATTTGCTGTCAAACACTCTCACTTTGTGCTGTTAACATCAATGTGCTGCTTGCATTAATCATGTGACAATTTATTATCGTCCAGGGTAAATCCATTTCAGTGCAATGCTATGCTCCGGGGAATAGCACACAAATGACTGCATACAAAAAATAATACACTCATGCTTATTATTTACGTATTATAGGCCCCATTTTTGGCATATCAAAAGTGCTCAGGTCTCACTTGTGTACAATCCCACATTTACACAAAGAAAACTAGAACATTTTATTTGTAGAATAACTACAACTGATTCTCTGACAGCTATTTAATAAGACATCTAAGAGTAAACGAGGTTCGACCTAAAATTAAATTTACACAGATTTACACAGCACTAATTTTGCACTATATTACATTGGTAAATATTAGATTCCCCTACTTGTTAGCTACATTAGCCTCTTAACTCCAGTGCAAAACTAAAGAAGCAAACATCTGACATCAAACATGTCTTGGCTGATTGAGGGGGGGAAATTGTGTACATCTTTTTCAAAAAAAAAATTTGGATTGTTCCTTTAAAAGAAAAATTCAGTGTTTATTGCAAAAAAGCATATTTTAACATTTTACAGCTTTTTTTAAGTACTTGTTTTTAAAGTTTTTAAAGGCTTCCAGAGGACATGACAAGACAAGTTGATAAGTTGAATTCAATTTCTTTTTAGATGTGATTCCAACTTCAGGCAACTTAATCTAGTCCAGCCAGAATACTAGTGATTATACTAATATGTAGACACCTTTTTGATAATATTTTTGGACAATAAGTGCGATGTGATGTCACAGAATTGATTTTTGTGCTTGTACAAGACCATTTTGAACCCAAACTGGATGTAGAAGTGCCCTGTAAAAGGCGTCATTTTTATGCCAAACATTATTATATAATTTTCCATTAATGCATGCACAGCAGTTTTATGGGCAAATGTTAACAGTGTTATCAGAACATCCGTGAAAACATCCATTATGGCTTTTCAAATTTAAAAGGTTCCAGGCTTGGCACTTTTCGGAAGACTCCATTTTTTTTAAATTACTCAAAACACTCCAATCGCTCTACTGCACACTTAATTACTTAAAAGCCTGATGGATCAAACTCAGCCTCCCATCGCCTGTCCTGGGATAATCCCAAGACCCAGGGGCACATCCTCCTACCAAACCCATTTTAGCATGAGGAGAACTGCTCTCAGATCAGCAGGAGAGAAAAAACACCATCATCCCGGCAAAGGTGGTCACTTTCCTTTGAGGGACGGGGTAGAGATATTGTGCGTAGCAACAGATGGGCTACAGTCAGTAACTGTATACCTACAGTGTGTGCCAGTTTATCGGGTGATAAACTGATAAACTGGCAACCCAACCTACTGTATTAATGTAGAGTCTGTATTTCGAGTTTCTAGTGGAGATGTTCAGGACACAATCAAAAAGAATAAAAACACTGCATGTACAGAGTGTGTATAACTGCCGTGTGTGCACACAAGCATTAGTATGCACATGTTGGAAACAGTTCCCTACTACAACAAGTTCAGGGGACGCTGAATAAAGCACCGCAGAGCGTCAACGTATCTGAACATAAATTGCTTAGGGAGATTTTACTGAATAAACGAAAGCCACACTAACAAAACCATGCAGCACGTGTCATCACCAACTACACACTTCAAACTGTAGTTTTTAGTTTCACTCTGAAGCTCGGAGAATGTGGTGGGCCAGTAAGGGGTACCGCAGACTTTTCACTTCCATTTAAGTGTAAAGATTTACTGATCTCAATATGTACAATAACCAGTGTGTAATGGGGTAAAAGTCGTCAGGCGATGGTGACTGAAAGCATCCGAGCGTCTCTGCATCGATACAGTCTGAAACCACACGCCCAGCTCGTTTATTTTCAAACATCACTATGTGTTTCTCGTCTCTCTTTCCCTTCATGCTTCTCGCCGTGGCCTCTGTGTCTGTCGGTCCCAGTGAAAGAGGCGTGGCCTTTGTCACTGTCAGACGTGGCACTGCTCAAAGCTAACATTAATACCTCTTTTGATTGAAGTTGGAACTGTTTGAACAATACTAAACCACACTGGCTGTTGTAGGTGAAGGCAAACATTCACTCGTTTATGTTAGTTCAATTCGAAAGAGAGGAATGATATTTTGCTCTAGTGTCCATACACCAATGACAAATAACGCTCTCGCTATTCGTGCCAGTTTCACAGTGAAATAAAAAAAACAAACATAAATAACAAATCTCATAAAAAAATCTAAAACCAATCCGACACAGTGTTCAGTGTGCTGCAGCTGCAAGGCCAAAAGCCCTGGGCGCCGATGTGTGTCCATCGTTACCCAAACGCGCACGCACAGCTGAATTAGCATCTCCCTGGATACCGGGGAAAGCTTTACCTGATCTTTGGCCTGTGTTACCATGGCAGTGGTGTAGCATGCTAACAAAACCACAGCACACATACACACACACACACACACACACACTGCTGAGGAGGATGTTGGCTGGTGCCTAAAGGAGTTACATGTTGTTGGGCAGAAAGCAAGCCATTTTTTCTGTCCTTGATAATGATCAACAAGCTTTTGAGCTCGGGTTTGAAAATGACAGGGTTATTACATCCATTAACAGCTGACTAAGACTCGACTGCTGGACATGAGGGTGCTCGAAGCATTAAAACCTGGCTAATGGATAGAGGGCACAGAGTTGCGCGTGTGTGTGTGTGTGTGTGTGTGTGTGTGTGTGTGTGTGTGTGTGTGTGTGTGTGTGTGTGTGTAAATGCAGGTCTTTCCTGTGATAGTGTTAAAGCCTAGTTAGCCAAAACTTCTCAGTCTTTCCACTCACTTTATCAGAATGTGATAGCGCACAGAAACAGATCCCTGACTTTCTCAGGACCTCCCACACATAAAGTCTCACACACACAGACATGTACAGAGAAATACATGCACACACACATAAGTAAATGCACACTCACATACACATGGACATACAGGTAACACTTAACTTGAACCCTGCGTCATAAGACTGACATAACCATGTCTAATGATAGAACAGTGTCAATTACTAATATTTGCCATGATAACTGACAATGTTGTCATGATGCCATGACAACTTACATCACATGCTAATTGTTGCTAAGTGTGTTGCTTTTTCTTTTTTTTTTGCCAGATGTTATGCTCGACATTTCCTAACAACAATCACAACACTATATCACGTGTTTGCATCAACAGATTGCATTAAAGTACCCCTGAAATCATTAACATTTATACATTTGAAATTTGGCAATTCAAATAAGTATTTAAAAAAATGTATCAGAAATCCTGCCCGTCTCAGCACGTACTCCTATAATACTATGTTTATTCTTACACCTAACCATTTCCACCTCATGGAACTAAAAAAAATGTTCCCACAAGATAAAAATGATCATGCTTTTCCATCATAATGGGGATATTTGATTCTTACAAATAAATGTAAAAAAGTATATTGGTCCTCTTAAATAGTACCACATCTCAGACATCTTTGGCTCTTCTCTTTTGCTCTGAGGCCCTGATGTACTAAAGGTTTGTGTGTGTAAAAACGTGTGCAAACTTAAATATGCAACTTGTGGCATTTCTATCTAAAAGTCCATGCAAATAGATTAATTTAGCACCTGCAGTGTGATTTACTGCAGCCTAAAAGTCACTTCGGGAAGCATGATTGCATGCGCAATTAATACGGCCGAAGGGCAGGTGTTAAATTTGTGGAGCCCTGTTTCCACCATTTGACGACAAAAAAACCCAACATTATTTCATTAAAGTTTCTCTAAATAATGTCTGTATTGGAAAATAATGAGAAAGTTTCTCGACATTAAGACTTAATATTACCATAGTAAAGTTGGTTTCATATGAGATATTTGCTGCACGTTCGCACCTCCGATAACAACAACATTTCAAAGAGCCTGTGAAAAGGTTTTCTTTACATTTACCTAATGAACAGAACACATATACTCTTTTATTTTGTCAAAAGTTTAACACTATGAAATAACACATATGGAATTATGCAGTGACTAAGAAAAGTGTTCAACAAATCCAAACAATTTTCTATTTGAAATAGTTAACAGTGTTCCTGATGAAGCTCTGCACACTCTCACCATCTTCTCAACCAGCTTCATGAGGGAGCTTCACCCAGGAGGCTTTTCTTTCTTTCTGAAACTCCTCCTAACCTTCTAAATGATAAACTACTTGTTTGGGGAAACAATTTCATTTTAAGTAAAAACTACTTAACAAAAAATACATTTTGTTTCAGAAATAAATTTTTACATGGGCATTAACTTCACTATTTACATTTGTCTTAGAAACAAATTTGAACCTTAAGCCTTTATTAAAATGTCTTAAAAGCAATAAAACAATATATATTCAATCTAGTGTGTCTAAACTTTTGACTGGTAGTGTATATTGCATTTTGAACAGTTTTTGACACGTCTCACTGCCTTTAATCAGCGTTATATTTGACATTTGCAATTCTGCAAATTACTCTTCCAGGAGTCTCTTTGAGATCCAAACCCACTATGGCTATTAAAAACAATTAGCACACCTAATTGTAAAAACCTAATTTAAATATCGTTTCCTCCCCCTACTTTGCACATGACGCCATTGACAATTATTTGTAAATCACCCGCAACACTAACTGCACGCACAATTTATTAGATTGCACACGCAAATTAGACTCTTTATTTGGGATCTTAGTAAATCGGGGCTTGAGAGTTTGGCCTCTGTGGTATGACATACATAAACCCACAGACACACACACACACACAGTCGTGTCTTACTATCCTTGTGAGGACCTTCCACTGACATAATGATTACTGAAGCTAATTAATGCTATGCTACACCTCCCTCTAACCCGAACCTTAACCATCAGTAACCAAAAGGAAATCTTTTGGCTCTTTTAGTTTTTTGTAAAAAAAAAAAAAAAAAAAAAAATGCAGTTTTTCTTGTGGGGACCAGCCAAATGTTCCCGCAAGGTCAAAACTGTCAGATATTCCTATCCTTGTGGGGACATTTGGTCCCCACCAAAATATAAAAACATGCCCACACACACTTCTTTATTCATTACCATGCTGCATATGCTTTGTCAATCAGATCTTCCATAAGTGCATTACAGTGCACAGCTGGTCTTAAAGACCATACAGTCACTCAGCTGTCATTTATAGACCATCAGGAAAAAAGCCCTTCAGAGCTGATGCAGCACCGGCAAGCATTTGCATCTAACAATGACTTATTATTCGACTGTAGTGGCTGTCCATAAAAATCCAAAGGAAATATCTTTCCTCTGACGCAGCGCAATATCCTGAGCCGTAACTGCGTCGTTTTGATTCTTTTAATCACTTAGAATGCTCTTTTGATGGCATTTAATTAAAGGCAAGCAATTACCTGCACTGAAATTAGCAGGATTTGAATGCATCCATTTACTTGATTAAAGTTAGATGATGAGCCGGAGAATGTAAGAGGGAAAGAGAGAGAGAGAGAGAGAGGTAAGCTAAACCCAGCCAGAGCACTCGAAGAAGTGGAAGGACAAGAGGAATCAGGTGTCTTCTGTGAAGCGCGCTACAAAAAGCCACAGGTAAATAAATGACGAAGGATTGGCATGCCACTTCCTTGTCGGTTGAGCTCGGCTGAGTATCGTGTAAAGCTCAGCGCGACTCAAGTTCTCGCTGGCACAGACTCTGATTACATCATCGAAAAACACAGACCTCTCCTTTTTCTCTTGCTCCCACACACACCCTTTTGGCATAACCGTGTCTGAGTTGCATTCTGCATGCTCTACAGAGACTTATTGGGCATGCAGCAGTAAAGTGAAATCCCAGCACAGGACACCTGACCCTGTATGATACGCAATCGCCCAATTAGTAGCTAAAGCAATCTTGACCTACATGAACAACAGTCGGAAAATGTTGCTCACTTCCTAGACTCTCTGTCTCTGTCTCTGCCGCTATCTCCCTTTCTCTCTACCCCAAAAATATACTATTATTCCTAAGTTTTAATAATCTCGCTGTATCTCTTTACAGCTTTCCCAAGGTAAGCACACATGGTAGTCAGCTTTGAGACAAACCAGAAAGCCGAGATCCGAGCACCAGAGCAGGAAGATGAATGCAGGTCTGCCGCTACTGCTTTAAGAAGTGGTGGATAACGCTGCCCTTGTGCTTCTGTGTGGGTTCTGCTGCAGCTGGCCGAGGAAACAGGTAGCCAATCAAATCTCACCGAACCGCAGCCATCATCTGTTATCCTCCCATAAAATTTCTACGAAGCAATTTAGCCCGCTTCGTTCCAATGTCAAAGTGCCCTCCGCATCGGTCTGAATAACTGAGCTCTTATGCTCTGTTCCAGTCAAAATGAATGATTTTTTTACTAAAAGTGGAAAAATACAAAATATAATTTTGTTTTTCCAACATGTAATCATACACGTCATATGCTTAACTCAATTTATCCAATGAAAGTGAAAAATCATTAAAACAAACAGAGATTACGTTCAGATCGTACGTCTTGACCTGAGAGTAACAAGGTAAAATAAGTCTTAAAATAGAATAGAACAGAATAGATATAAGAGATATAGATATAAGAGAATAGAAAACAATAAAAGTTGTAGTCAGTGATTATTTTACATCAGAATATTAAGTTTGTAATATTTGAAGTTCTAATATAAAGTTCTAGTATAAAGTTCTCCTCACATTGTCCTGTTACATGTATATTACATTTTTTTATCAAGTGAATGATGTCATTAAACAGAATGCATATGTTTGTGGTAATTTGCAGAGACAGGAGTGGCGAATGGAACATTTTTCTTTTTAAATTAGGAGCAAATTCTGTTAATATTATTTTTTTTTACTGTAAAAAAAAGAATTACATTTGTAATATTGCCTTAGCAAAAAGTAAAGTAAGTGGCATTGGCTTCATTAAAAAATGTTTTACAATTACTATGTATCATGTCATATCATATCACTTTCTAATAGTTATAAAAATGTCCCATAACATTTGTCTTGAATCATATGTAAACAATGTTGCAATCTTAAAATAGTGGAATTTTGCTGTCTATACATTTAAACATGACTGTATTATGTATAAAATATATATAAATTAGTTTATTTATTTATGTTTTTTTTAATTATATTTTCACACCATTTTTTCACCATGTAGTCATCGCCATCGCCATGGTGAAGGCTAACACATGCTTCTTCTGAGACACAGGAAGCGAGCTTCCGCATCTTTTCCAACTTACTGCACATGCAATGTCACAGGGCAGCTGAATGCACTTGGAGCATGCCCTCTGACGCATACATGAGCTAACAGACGGCCGTAATTGGCTAGTGTCACTCTAATAGACAGTGGAGAGAGGAAGGCCATCTCTGCCACCCAGAGAGCAGAACAATTATGCTCTTAGACTCCTGGCCACGGATAGGTATTTGAACTTGCACTCTCCCGGTGATAGGGCAGACACTTAAACCAAAAAAAAGAGATAATTTTAGTCTCTGTCATATGCCCTCAATATACTACGTGCACTCTTTAACCTGCCATCAGGAGGCTCCTTAAACATGTAGGGTTTTGTGGGTCCGTTTCGATAAATATTGTTTGTATTGTTAATAGCTGAGATTTGATATATTGGAAATTTTGAAACACATTTTAGAATTGCATTGCTATGAAAGGGTTGCCAGGGTTTTCCCGCCAACAAATGATTTTTTTTGTCGGAACTTTGGGGGTTGGATGTTTTGCATACGTTAGATTAATTATCTCAATGTTTTGCAAGCCAAATGTGTAAACTGGAGACAGTAAATATATAGTCTTATATGTATGTATGTGGGCTGTTGTTATAATTAAAATGTGGTGAATTAACAGGTGAAATGTGTCCTACTACAAAAAACAAATAAGGTATTGTAACCATAGTGAATCTATATGGAATAAAAAAAGCATAATATTTTTGCTGTATGAATGTGCTTGAATGGGGGTGAGTGAATTGGTCTATTGTAGGTATTCTATATTGATGACAACATATGTAATAATACGAGACCATTTTAGAATTTTGATCAACAAACGTATAGTACTGCTTCATTAAAAATTATGTTACTTTGTGAATATTACAATATAATTGGCAATGAGAGTCCTGATTTTGGAGTTTAATATGGGGTCTAGGAGGATCAGATTTTGAGTTTTAGACTTGGACTGGCTTCTTTTGGGGGTAATTTTGAATGACCGTTGGGCTGGCTTTGTCACGCAGACCTGGCAACCCTGATCCATCGCTAAGTAAAACAGGAGAGTTGAGAGATGTCATGAAATTTCTATTACTAATCACTATTAAGGAATAAATAGATTAAGGTTATTTAATCCCGGCAGATTTGCTGTATTACTCTTCTATATACCGTTTCCTGCTGTCTCTCTCGACTCGAATATGAATGATTTTCCCAAAGGTGAACATTGGGTCAGGATCCATTTATCCTGCAGAAGGGGAGGTGGAGGGTAGAATTGATCACATTATTGCATTAAGAAGGTCCCTGATTCGTTATAATCAGGCGTGTATTGGCAGCTCTGTGCTGCAGGCCCGGCTCAGGAGTTAGCTATGCTTCAGCAGCCATAGGTCAGCGAGTCACAGGCCATTTTACAACTCCCGGTGACTTCTCGTGACCTTTAGACGAGCACTTTACAAAATGGAGGGGAGGCGGGAGGACAAAGGAAAGTGGATGAGAGAGTATGGAGAGATTAGGAGAGAAAAAGAGAAGTGAGGTAGTTGCTCAATGAGGACAGTGAATAGCATGCCAAAGCCGTGAGGTCACTTCCTCGGATTCACCATGTCAGGACGGGACCCACATACGCAATATGATCATGAGAAAATGAAACGATTTTAAATTATTTTAGTGTCATTTTCACAGTCTGACTAACTTACATTAACCATTTCATTTTCTTTCCCCATTTGTAGCTCTTTGCTTGGTAAGAGTTAAGGAATGCTTTGGCACCAAGTCCATTTGGCATCCATTCTGAAACATTTAATCGTTTAAGTAGAATAAGGCATGGTTTAATAACAGGGCCGGAGGTTAAACCGTGAACAGAGACTGATTGTGAACAAGTCAACAGACAACATCACTCCACCGAGAGGCCTCTTTACAGTCGTGGCATACTTTAGTGATAAAAACCATCCTTTTTTCTCTCGTTTATGCCCCCGAACTCTATATGGAAGCAATTAGTACAGACTAAACAAATTAAAAGGTCTAAGAGGCATCGGCAGTCAGAGGGCGATTTAAACACACAGCAAATAAAAGCTCGCGGCAAAACTACGCCCGAAATGTGGGACTGTACTTTAGTCTTTCTCCTGCTGTTCTGTACAGACACTAAAATCACATCACCTTTATTAATCAAAGACACCCAAAGATGGATTTTTTTGATTATGCTATTCACTAAATTTTGTTGGAACATGTGAAAATGTCACATTGAAAAGTTTAGGTGCAAATGAGGGACGTTAAAGCATTACCTTGAATTGTTGCAATCTCCCATGTCTTATTATTCTATTAGCACAAATAAGTTAACCTGAACACATTTTTCTCTCCAGCCTCTGGCAGCTACATTACCAGTGTCTATTCCTTTGCTTATGTTTTGGGGGCTGTTTTTGAGTTTTTTTCACGCTGTAATAAAATTAATCTCCAGTCTCCTATTTAGTCATTATCCATTAATCATGTGTTAATCAAAAACATTAAACCCAGTTAGTCACTTATTCAACACTCTTCTGCCCCATTTTTGATCATTTGATTAATGAGGGTATACTGTGATAAATCTGCAATCTTTTATAGACGATAACATTTTCAAAGAATCATTATTCCCAGGTGAGGCACGGTTTAGATCAGGGGAACCTAATTACCATCATTCAGATAAACAGTATGCTTATATCGTCGCTGTCCAGTGAAAAACATGTATCTCCACTTTTTGCGTTTTTTACTTTTTATCATATATGGAATGTGGGCAAAAACCTTTATCTACCCCACAGCAGTTAACATCTAAATGACCAATGAAAAGCTAATAAATCACACCGTGAATTTTGGATTTATTGTGTATGATTAATGATAAGAAAAAGTGTTTTTTTTCGTAAAAAAAACACTGAGGATGACGAGCAATCCTCTCAACCTCAGTTTAAAAAAATATTCTTACAGTTCCCAAACCAGATCATTTACTACTTCCACTGTCACTGCAGTGTTACTAGGCCTTTTCTGAAATGTTGGCCTCCGATTAACTCGTACACATAATTGCGGTTAAGGATTTGTCTTTTCTGTTGTTCTTTATGCCACTTTTGTAATATAAGCAGTAGTGTAAAAATGCACATACACAGCTGTTTATCAACACTGAATATATAAGTACATTCAATTTCTGTTTAGCTTTTTAGACTGTAAAAAGGAAAGACAAGACATAAATTATAGCTTTTATAAATATATAAAACCTAATACTGAAATACATAAATACATTTACATTTACATTTACAGCATTTAGCAGACGCCCTTATCCAGAGCGACTTCCCGAAGTGCTTTGTAGTCTCCATCGGAAAACACATTAATCGAAAAACAAATAGGATGCTGGACAATAAACAATGTACTACAGCAAAAACTGTGTAAATAAATAATGTACTATTCTGTGCTAATGTACAAAATCTTGTCATCTACAACCAGTTTTAGCGAAAGTGTCTTAAGTTATGACTTCACTATATATTACACTCTTAGAAAAAAGGTTCTTCGAGAGTTATTCAAAGAGTTCTTTGGATAGTTAAGGGTTCTTAGCTTCCTAAAATGGCTCCACTTGGAATCCTCTCTGGTAGGAAAACACTCTGTTGTTGGGTTCTACACAGAACCTTAAAGGGTTTCCCTCAGAGGGACAACTAAACAAAAATTTTGACCTTTTTTTCTAAGAGTGTTCCATGATAAAAAAAATAGTTACAATAGTTCATAGATCAAAGCTTTTGATCATATTAATACTATTAATATTAATACTAAAACTATTTGAGCATTTACTGACTACATATATTTATTAGGAAACATATGATTGTGGAATTTAACGTTTAATTGTGATCACCTCAAATAATCCTGGTCAGCTCAAATAATTGCGATTAGACGGTTATGTAATAATTGCGACAAGCCGAAGTGTTACATGTCCTTTTAATGTCATTCTCTTTGAAAATGTGAAGTTCAGATACTATAATATTGGGTTGTACGGTTGTCACCATGAAATATTTGTACATATAAGCTTTACTGGTACAAAAGCATACTACGAAACAACACGGCACATGATGTAGATCAACAATGTTAAAAGCAAGGCTCCTTTTAGTGTCTGCTTTATTACTTACTCCTTGTTCCTGTTCCTCTCTCTCTGTTTGCAGTCTTTCTAGTTCATTACACTGTGACTGCTGTGCTATTTCTTTCTCTTTCTCTCTCTCTCTCTCTCTCTCTCTCTCACTGTGTCTCGCAAGGGTGTTTTGGGTGAAAAACATCTGTATTTAAATTATTCCACTTCCTCAGGCCTGAATAGACTCACTGCGCTCTAAACAACAACAGGAAGTAGGCCATTTTTTTTCAATAGCTGCAGTTAAATAGGCACGAGAATTTCAAGATGTCGGTACACACATGGAGGTGCTGTAAAACACATAAAACACTGATTGATGTTACCTAATAATGAGATTCACTGATTAATTTATTCACCGTTTACTGTTGTAATTTTGACGTCTACAAAAACATTTTGGAAAGAAGGAATTTCACATTGAAGTATTATACCATTGGAAAGGATTGACTACCATGTTTAAATGACTGCTATGCTTTAAATGACCCATGTTTTTGTGAACCGTCTCTTTACAGCTCTAAAACAAGAGGTAAAAGATGTAAGCAACAGTCAGTGAGGCTTAGTCATCAGTACACTCTGATCTATTTAAACAAGCTGTCCAAGCCCCAGATTAATATTTACAGCTCACAGTTAGGACATTGCAGAAATCCACATCTGATGAGAGACATGGAGTTCCCTATGTGAGCACCGGACCAGTAGCCGTGCTGAAGTGTGTGTGTACACACACGTCTTGTGGTTACTCAAACATTGTTAACTGTGTAACTAAAGCTTTGGGGTTGATTCATACACAGTTTACACAGTTAACTCTGTCGATAAATCAGTGGGTCTCAGTTGGGACTTTGATGACAGACAGACATAGAATGGAGCTGGGAGACAGAGAGAGAGAGAGAGAGAGAGACTCACATGCACACAAACACACACACAGTTCAGTGCAAAGGCTTGTATCCTCTTTGGTTTCTGGGTAAAAATATGAAATAGGTACCTCAATTTGACAGTTTACCTACAAAAGGAATTCCATGTTCATTTAATGGTGTTTTTTTCCATTAAAAACCGGTTACAACATACAGCGTGAACATTTCATAAATTGAGTTTAAATCAGCAGTTATCGTTATTAGCAAGTTTAAAAGTTTGCATCCCCGTTGATATGCTCTTGTTAATTTATTTAAATGTACCTCATTAAGATATCTAATGACTTAAAACAGCCAACACCGTTTTACATATAGTATACAGTATACAGTGTGTGTATTTTACACAGTTTCCATATAGTCTTATTTAAAGCATTAAATGTTCAATAGGCTCAAACTCTCAAGCAGTTTGCTGTGCGCAGTCAAGTTAAGAGTCGATGGGAATCAGGGAAACAGCCACCACAAGACCTAAAACAGAAAATATTGACCTTTTACAGAGCTGGAGAAGGGCATAAAAAGATATCAAAGTGTTTAGGGAGACCGTTATCAACAGTGATAACAATCATTCAGAAATGGAAGAAACACAGACACAAAGACACGACCGAAGAGTGAAAGAAAATAAATAAATAAATAACTGGAAAAAACATATAGACACTGTATATCCCATCTATCTGGTACTATATTTCTATCCACTGAGTACTGGACCATTGTATCTCCTGTCATACTGTTGAAATTGTGCTATATGTCAAAATTTATATTATAAATGTGTCCTTCTTTCCCCCTCTGCCCACCTTCTTTCTCTTTCATTTTATTATTTTTTGATATTTCTAACCTCTTCTGTTCTGTCCTCAGCTATTTTTCTCTCCGAGTTAAAGGTTGGCTTGACCAGGTCATGACTGTGCATTTTAGAGCAGATAAAGGGTGAGGAAGGTCAGCTGGTGCCTTGCTGCCCCCTTCTACACCCCCTAACCAAGATCAATGACCCAATTCATCACAAGTCTCCCATACGTATAACAGCAATGACATGGCATTTAACAGCCAGACCCTTCTCGGTCCCCTCTGGCTTTCTTTCTCTCTCTCTCTCTCTCTCTCTCTCTCTCTCTTTCTCTCTCTCTCTCTCTCTCTCTCTCTCTTTCTCGACAAGACTACAGGTTCTTTCAGGCCACAGTTTTTTCAGGTCACTGTTCTCTCTCTTTAACATGGTCACCTGTGACTGCATGAAACCTATGCTAGCTGATCTGATGAAACTGGAGGCTTATATAAACTTCCAACATTTACTTTTACATTGATCTTTTTGGCAGGTGGTTTTATGCAAAGTGAGACAAAATCCAATCCAGCTGTTAAAGAGGTTGAGCGTGGTAAAAAACTAAAGCCCTGATTTCCGAAAGGTTTACGTGTGTAAAAAAAAAACGTCCAAGCTGATTTACTATCATGGTCTACGGAGGATTGCGCCTTTTAAATTAACAAAATAACACGTCTTATCCATTTTAATATGAAATTTGGGGCGCTTCTAGCTAAAAGTGCAAAATAAAAGACGGTGTCAATGCAAATAGATTAATTTAGCACCGCAATGTGATTTATCGAAGCCTGAAAGTTACTTTGGAAACAGCTATTGTGTGTGTAAATTAATACGACTAAAGGGCAGATATTAAATTTGCGTAAGCCCAGTATTGCACCATATTAGTATTGGAGATTCGCCGCAAATTCTCACATTTGAGGCCAATGGCATTTAAACAGAGACTGTGAAAAGGTTTTCATTCACATTTACCTTATAAACGTAATGCACACTCATGTGTACACTTTTTAAAATTTTGCATTCATATTGTATTTTGAACAGTTTTCCGATGCATCCCACCCCCTTTAATCACCTTTAATTGTGATGCGCAATTACACAAACAGTACGCAATTACAGTTTCAGTTTTACTCTTCCAGGAGTCTTTGAGATACGAACTCTCCATTGGCTATCGAAAGAAATTAGCAAATGCACGTCATTCACGTAATTATTCTTTGTAAATCACCCACAACATGCCCACTCGCATCATATGCAATTTAGCCTGTTTATTTGGGATCTTTGTTAAATCAAAACCTAGGTTTCCACGAGTTTCCAACTAAACACGAGGATTGGAGCAAGTGCTAGTACTCTGGACTGCTAAAAATGTCACAAAGCAGTCCAATACCGTCTCACGTTTGCTAATTCATCAAATTTGCAGAAGGCAACTTGTATGAGGAGTTACAATTGTTTAGGTTAGTGATTGTAAACCTTACAACTTCCTTCATAGGAAATCCACAACATGGTCTCACACTTGCAAATTCATAACTATTCGTGTTTGTATGAAAAGATATGAAGTTAATGGTTACTGTTAGGGGCGGGGATAGCCTTTGTACCTTTTCCATCTTGATCTCATGAAAAAAACGTACAAATTCAATCAAACGATGTGGTTAGATTTTGTTCAATTTCATACAAATGAAGTCTTAATAAAGTTTATGAATGCTAACCTCGCCCATAACCCTCACCTTAATCTTCATATCTTTTCATGCGACTTGAGTCTTGCAAATTGTTACAAATTTTGCAAGTGTGAGACCATGTTTACCTTTTGTCTTTACAACTTTATTCGTATGAAATCGAACCAAATCCAACAACATCATTGTTCATTCGAATTTGTACAAATGTTCCATGAGATCAGGCTGGAAATCCAATGAAATCGCTCTCGCTCATTAGAATCCCTGCACATGTTGCGTGAGATTTGGATATATCAGATACTGATGCAGTCCAGAAAGGCAGCACATATGGCTGCCTTTCTGGACAGTTTCTAAACCTGTTGTATTGAAAGCATGTGATGGAACTGATGTATGTTACCATAAGTCATGGTACATTTAGTTTAGTTATGAGCAATGCTATGAAACTTTGTTCTTCTTACTATTGCGTTGTATACTTTGATGAAATGCCTTATTAGTTTTTCTTTATTGGTATTTACTCTGTGGTGCAAATGAGAGATTGCATCCAGATGTGAACTTATATTATAAATTTGCCTCAAAAGTTACTTTATGAACATGAACACTGTATCAGAAAAAAGGTACTAAACTGTACCATTGCTTGTCACTGGGGTGTACCATTGCTCAAGGATACATCTTTTGTACCTTTAGTATGCATCTTTCACCCAGGAAAGTGAATGTAGTGTACCTTTAAAACAACCATGGTCCTTAAGGTCAATTTTAATGGTGCACTACATTCACTTTCCCGGGTGAAAGATACACACTAAAGGTGCCAAAGACATACACTTGAGGGGACCACCCCAGTGACAAGCAATGGTATGGTTTAGCACCTTTTTTTTTTTTTTGAGAGAGTGATGTACAAATATTAGGGTTATTAGTGCTTTGCTTTGGAAGATTTTATCATTTTAATAATTTGACACAGTGTTCACAGTTTCAACACTCCTAAAACCAGCTTGAATATAAACATTGCTCATTATTATGATGTGTTATTATAAAAGAGACTGAGCTCACTATTAGTCATAAACCACTTCCTGCAGAAACAAAGTACTACTGAAATTCCAGGGCTGAGCATTCAGACGCTGTTTTGACTGTCCCTGTTACTCATGCATAAGTTCTACCATATGGTTCAAACATAATTACGGATGTAGAACATATGGGGCCAGTAACCTCAAAAGAAAAATGGGAGGTCTGGGAGAACTTTTGCGTAAGGAAATATTTTGAATTGTATTATTCATAATACTATTATTCATATTTGGTTGAGTTAGACATCATGACATTAGTAAATAACCCTATATTTTTTGCACAAAAGGTAGCTTTCATGTAGGTACTGTCAAAGCTTGTGTGTGTGTGTGTGTGTGTGAAGAGAGATAGTGGAGGCTCTGATAAAGCAGTAACCTACCCTGTTCCCCAATCAGTACTGGCGAGGCTGTGAGCGTTTGATCCAGTCTGGGGTCCATGACTCAGTGACCAGCCATGAGATCTAACCCACACACACTTCTCACACACCTTTACACACATTTCTCACACACCTTTACACACACTTCTCACACACCTTTACACGCACGTCTCACACACCTTTACACACACTTAACACACACTTCTCACACACCACACACCTTTACACACACTTCTCACATACCTTTACACACACTTCTCACACACCTTTACACACACTTCTCACATACC
>JAOUQW010000034.1:2238810-2249968 GCA_028565825.1 Olivaichthys viedmensis
ATTAAAATAAAATAAAAAAGTATTCTTTCACACTCATGCCAACATGCACATAGAAACACTTATGCACACACACACACTCACACACACACACACACACACATGCATTATCTGTATGCACTGTGTACACTGAAATGTGCCATGCATGGGAACCAGTGAATGAAAATGTGCTCTCACACACACACACACTGACAGGAAAACACCTCCCCCAGACATCTATGACTTCGGTGTGTCTTGTGTCTGTATCTAGAGAAGACTGATATCAACACACACCTACTCATGCTATGTAAACCAAATTTAATTTGACTTAATGACATCTTTCTTTGGGCAAGATGCATTCCGTGGTACTTTAGCCCGTAGATCAGGTCCTGGTGTGTTTAAAAAAAAAGAGGGAAGAGTGTGACGATACTGCTCCCTCAGGATAACCATTCATTGTGTGTTTGCAGTGTAATTATGTTAAATAGATTAGCATGCATCTCCAGTGTGTGTAGGATCAGGCACAACTTACAGACCTGCCACCTCTGTCCCATAAGGAAACACACACACACCTTTATTAGCCACAAATTTTTAAACTCAAAAAAACATATCCACAGAGTCAAAAAGGATGATATAATTTTATCACATCATTATGTACTATGGCCTAATTTGCAGTATATTTCCACATAAAGATTCATTTAAGACAGTTTCTAATTGCAGTGCACTTTTATATTCATTATGTAAAAACGTAACCGCACATATCACATCTGCTAAATTAATGCATCATATATGATGTCCAGGTGCAAACTGAAGTTAATTTACTTACTGAATAATAGACAAATGCAGTATAATACATACAATACATGCATATAATATTAACACAATCTAGTTTTCCTATTTTATTTGAAAACATAAAGAAGTTAAGCATTAAATCAAGCATTATGCTGGAACCTGTTCAAAAAAAGCTGAGTGAAACTTAAACCAAACAGCAAAAACTAATTCAAAAAGAAGTGGTCGGAAAAAAGTCGTTATTCTCTCTGTGGCTAAGGATGAGATTACATTGGATTAGAGGAATTTTTGCATTGCAAATGAAAGCTTGTGGAATCAATAAACTCTGTTCAACTCAATATACAAACTAATTAAGTGGTAATATAATCAAGGCAGAATAAGGTGTGTGTGTGTGTGGGGGGGGGGGGGCAGATCTTTTAGAACAGAAAAAAAAAATCCAATCAAAGCTTTTTTATGTTAAAGATAAAATCTCGGCCGATCTCTCTTTGTACAAATGATGACCCAGGCTTTGTGCTAGTTTAATAGAGGAGCCTTGTCTTAAGAGGTTGCATTCGATGTGCATATTCTAATCAATATGAATTACATAGGCTCTTATCTATGGCATCGTCTCCAGACAGCTAAACTAATTAATGTTTTATCGAGTGTTTTAACTCAATTATTTTCCAAAGTCACAGAAAGGCATAGAGCAATGTTCAGCTTTGTGGGCTGAAAGGCCGGTTATTCTTCAAATGGTGCTTCAATAAACATGAACCTATTTTTAATCATTTTTTCAACACTTAGCTGTAGCTACATAACTATGGATTACTCAAATGTGAAACAAGACACTTTTATATATGTCCAAAACTCAAGCTCTAATTTTGCCTCAATAGAAAAATTTTACACGTTCTATAAAGCACTCATTTATAAAGCTTTATTACTGTGCTTATAATCGTAACAAAGCATTTTACACACTCTAATAATGCTTTATAAAACCCCAATAAAGTACTACAATTAATTCCATTAATGACTTATAAATATTTTGCACCATAAGTGTTACGACATGGCCAATAATGTGCATAATTATAAGGACAATTAATATTTGTTAAGAAATATGAAAAAATTACTAACCTTTAAATTGTCATCACTGAGTGATATGATTACTTTTACAACATGTTTATAAGTCATCAAGGAATTCTTTTTAGTGCTTTATGGGAGCTATCTGGAAAAATGTAATTTATAAAATGCTTAGAAATGATAAAGAATTGTAAGTACAAATATAATGATTTATCAATACAGGCTTTATAAAAATAATAAATGATGAATGTTTAATATGTGATAGATCTACTGTTACAACATGTTTATAAGACAACAATGAATTCATTATAGTACTTTTTGGAAGCTGTATGATAGATTTAGTTCATAAAATACTTACAATGCATGGTCATCAAATAAATAATTATAAGCACATTTAATAATGATTTATTAATACACGCTTCATAAAATGTTCCCACAGTTTCTTAAATCTAAAACCTTTCATCATTTACTGAAGTGCAATTTTGGATGCACTTCTGTGAAAAATGTGTCTTATAAATTTATACAGTTTCTTATTCCCTTTCAGCCCGATTCATTCTGACTGATGGCTCATTTTCTAATGTTAATGCCCAGACGTGTGTGTGTGTGTGTGTGTGTGTGTGCGCGTGTGTGCGTGTGTTCTAATGCTAATGCATGTGTTCTAATGCTAATGTCCATGTTTGTGTGTGTGTGTGTTCCCGTGCATCTCTGCACTCAGCTGGCTGTGTGTGTGTCGCTTGGGTGTGTCTAATGCTCTCTGACAGCAGCAGCAGATCTCTTTCAGTAAAGATTTGATATGTGGCATGAATGTGGCGATGCTCAATAGCCTTATTAATGACGCTTATCACTCCAACACCCAAATCCCTCCCACAAACACAGAGCACAGAGTGTGTGTTCAAGTGCTGTGTTAAAAAAAAAGCTTAATTCAACTGGTGAGCCACAATTTCTACACAGTTCACAATTATATGTTAAATTACAGATACACTGATGCAGACAGTTATTGTAATTACAATTTATAATGTATGTATAAGGTATATTCGGAAGTTTCCCAAACATTTTAGCAATAATTTTTTTCTGTTATATGATCTGTTTAATCCATTTATTGAATCAATGCATGCATTGCAGCACAGGTTTTTTACTTGTGCGTGTGGCCCTACATCAGTAATGCTAGTATTGCCTGGCTAGTAACTGCTTAAGATAAATGACAGAAAGACACTTAATTACCAAAAACAACCTTTTGTCAATATTGTTAACCATTTAAACTCCCAGGATTCATCAGCGGGTACAAACGTCCATTCCTCAGTCTCATAACTACATACCTGTCCTATTAGTTTTGCTGTAATCACTAAATAATTCAAAGTAGTTACTGAATAATATGCTTGAAGATGAATAACTGAGTAATAGGTCGAGACTCTTAGGGATTATAATAATTGGCAAAAATACACAGTGGCTTAAATTAAACCATATACATTGATCGTATAACTTCCTACCCTGGCACTTAAAGAGATTTGGATTCTGATGGTCTATTAAAGGAAATATATATTTTTCAAAATCCAACAGTTTTGTGTGCTACTTGTCACTTTTGTATATTATTTAAATACAGTCTCATTCCTCCAACAATCATGGAGTGAAATTAAGTTTGGGACTTTCTGCATATTTGCCTTTTGCCTGAGGATTTGCAGTTTGGCAAGTCTGGTTTCTGTGTGTGTGTGTGTGTGTGTGTGTGTGTGTGTGAGGGGTCTGAGGTGTCGTGTGGCAGCTGTACAGGATGCCAATCCCCCGACACTAAAAGGTGTCAACACCACTCCTGCATTTAAAATTCAGATTTCAGATTCAGGGCGTATGTCGATACCGTACTGCGAGACTGTCCCCCTTCTCCATACAATCTGTTCATTTCCATCAGTCCATTGTTAGGTCTTTCTTTCTCGCTATCTCTCTCTCTCTTTACTCACACTCTGGTATCAGTCATCTCTGTTATTAGACCTTTCCTTTAATAAGGATGTTTGATATACAATTAAGCTGAGTCAGAAAGAAGCAGAAGGATTAACGGAATACAGTGTCTTTTCAACTTAATTTCTATTTACCACATCTGTTAGCGTTGACAGTAATTTTAATACATTAACCCTTTACTTAGAAAAGAAGGGAAAACATGTTTAATCAGAACTCACTTATAATCAAATGTCGGGGTAGTTACTTGAAACAAAAAGTAATCCATTACAAATGACTAATTACTACTCTAAAGTAATCATCAGTTTACTTCTGAGTTACTAAAACCCAAACAAACCTGTACCAACTAGAAAACACACGAATGACAACCAAAATCACATCCCCTCGTTACTTTAATACATGTCTAATATGACATTATAATATATTCATTTTCAAGGGATCTTTGTGGAACAATGCTATGTTCTGTTTAATCATTGTCTTTACCAAAACGTTTGAAAAGTGTCATATTAGTCCTGTAATAAAGTACTAAAGGGACTTTTGGTTGTCATCCTTGTATTTTCCAGTTCCAGATTTGTATGGTTTTAGAGAGTAGCTTAGAAGTAAAAGTAATATGTGAAGTAACCCCATTACTTTTATAGAGAAGTAATTAGTCGTTTTTAATGGATTACTTTTTTCAAGTAAAAAGACGTCACAATCCCATGAATCTGTTTTATGTTATTTGAAAACATTGAAATAATACGTAGAAGCCTATAGTCTGAAAAACAGTAGCTTTGAAATAATACTGAATGAAATAATGAGGTAACAGAGCTGTCTGAGTGGTACAGCAACAAGTAACTAAAATTTACATTAGACATGTCACTTACGTCACTTAGCTTCGTCCTAGCATGCTGCCTGAAGAGATGTTTCCATAGCGTATTCGTTGAATTGACAGCGGTTGAAAGTTTTTAGGCTTGGGCATCGTGCACAGTAATGTTTTTATCATTTCTTGTAACAAACTCAAAATAATGACAATATCTCTACTTATCGAAACATCCAGCCCTCCTCTCTGGTCACGTTCACGTCACACTAGTCAGCTGGCAAGCAGTGGAGGTGCACACGTAAGTTATGGAAAAGGCCAGGCATCAGAATTATATAGATCAAATTTAAGCTATATTGTACATCCAAGTAATTAATAGGCTGTTATTTGTTTAAAAGCATAGGAGTAACAAAACTGTCATTAAGTCAGTGACTGTAATGTGATGACAGGTATTTAAACTGTAATGTGTTACCCGTTACAGGGAAAAATAATTAGATTTCAGTACCGCCTTACCCTCAGCTCTGCTTATAAAGGAAGCAAAGGGCAGTTGTTGAATTCCGTCAATAAAAATGTATTTTTGTAGAACACTTTTATGAATACTTCAGTCAAAGGTATTGGTGAAGCTTTATATCTGTATAATTGATCCTATCAGAGTTGGGACTAGCTCTTCACAGGTAACAATTTGTGGTAATGTGTTTTAACATAGTCATGTGCATCGATACCACCAAACCTTCGGGAAAGTCTCAGGAACCGAAATGGCTTACTGACAGTGTATTACTCCATTGTTGGAAAGTTGAATAAAACTCAATAAAACCAGCTTTGTAATACTTTCTCAAGAACATGTTTGCTTTGTCCTAAGACCTTTATTGTTAGAGTAACAGTTGAAGTTTTGAAAAGACATGTATTTGAAATCTTTATTGATGGAATTCAACAACTGCCCCTAGACTTCCATTATAAGTGAGTTTTTTGTTCTTTTCTCAGTACAGAGAAACATGTTGACATTTTTGTCCATGGTAATCACATGTAATCAAAGTATTCTATATTTACCTGTGCAGTCCTGCTCTTCTCAAATCACTTGGGCAAAACATTCCTTGGTAAATCTTTCTATAAAGGCCATATCCATAATGACATATTAAAACATTCTTAACATGTTGTAATGCATAAGGCATTATACACATTATCTATGAAAAATGCATTACACTTTCTAGCAATGTTTAGTATGCATCAGTTTGATTTTTTAACACAATGCATTGGAAGTAGTGTTTATAACACATCTCCGATCTCCAATGCAGTGTTACGGTTGTAGTTTTGAAAAGACATGTTAAGTAGTCATGTATTTGAAATGGTTATTGACGGAATTCAACAACTGCCCCATAGACTTCCATTATAAGTGAGTTTCGAGTAAATGGGTTTTTTGTTCTTATCTCAGTACTGGGAAACGTGTTGTCATTCTCGTCCATAGTAGTCACACATACGCTACGGATGCGGTGAATAAACATGAGGCTGAAAAACATTGGAGTATTCCTTTAATGTAAATAAGATCGAGATGATTCCATCCTGCTCTGTGAATTTTCTCACAGTCCACGTATCATACACAGGGACAGTAGTGAGTAAACACAGATACAGATACAGATACTGTTCTGTGCATTTCAGTGCAGTTTTATGCAGAATCATGTTTTTGTCATCATTACTGCAGGGTATATGATTAACTCCCATTAGAGTGGGCCATTGCCGACGGTTAACACCGCCTTGTAGGTGGCCCCTGGTTAGTTGCAGTGTGGTCTAACAACACACACACACACACACACACGCGCGAAGAGAGCAGCAAAAACAGATTGTTAAATGCTGTCTTCTTAGACCAAGTGGATTCTTGCTGTTTAACTGTCTTTCTGTTGGATGTGTGTTCACATTAAGTTACAAGTTATAGTACGACTGTCAAGAGAAGGACACTAGAAGGTAATCAGGTTCTTTTTAGGGCTGCACAATATATCGTTTTTTAATTACTTTCACAATACTGACAATACGGATATCGCAAAAGCCTGAATAAGAACTCTAACAAACCACAATTTGTTTTAGATAACTTTTCTATGAGTTTTTTGATGAAGTGTGGCAAAACATTTATTAATTCTGGTTAAATTAATTTACAAATTAACGTCAAAGTTTCATCGGCTTGTTTTTATAAACCGCAAAGACATATCACGACTTTGTCTGTGCAGTCCTGCTCTTCTTAAAGCACTCGGGCCAAACATTCCTCTGTAACACTTTCTCTAAAGACCATATCTTTAATGACCTATGAATGCATTCTTAACGTGTTATGATGCATTCATAAGGGATTATACACATTGTTATAATTATCTATGAAAAATTCAGTACACTTTATAGCAATGTTTAGTATGCATTAGTTTGACTTGTTAACATAATGCAGTGTAAGTAGTGTTCATAACACATCTCCAATGAAGAAAATACTCAGTTCCAGTTTGCACAGTGCATTATGTTTAATCGTAGACACACTAAGACCTTTTAAAACTATTTATGAATCTTACTTACCAGAAATGCGTATAGTAATGGCTTATAGTCATTTTTTTATATATCGTGGCATGCAAGCATCAAGTAATGTAATTTATACTGTATATCTGTCATTTATGAGTGTAGATTATTGACAGACGCTATCATAACCGAATTATAATAACCTATGAATTGTAAAACCCACAGCATTTCAAGTGTTTTATTTCAGGCTCAAAACTACACTGCAGTTACTAATTGAGTTAAAGCACAAAATAATAAACAGTGTCTTGTTGTCTCTTTAAAATAAAATAAAAAGCAATGTACTCCACCTCCATGACCTTTAAATGTTCTTTGAGCAGTTTTGTTGTATGATTTCCTGATAATGTATATAATATAATATAATATAATATAATATAATGTAATGTAAGTATAAAAAGTTATAAAAGAACATCTCTGAGAGTCTTTGACTACACACTTTTCTATGGCATATGCGATATACAATGTATTATGAACACTACTTATAATTCATAATGCATAATAAACACTGCTATAAAGTGTGAGGCATTTTCATAAATAGCAATAACAATGTGTATAATGTGAATGCATTATAACATCATGAATAACATCATGAATGTGTTTGTAGTTCATTACACAGTAGATATGTATAGAAAGTGTTACCCATTCCTTTTTACAGTAGGCGAAAGACTCATGATGACTGAGTCTGGCGAGAATCCCTCAGCTTTCCTGCACGGCTAATTACAGCCGAGCTGAGACTGAATGCAGTTTCGGAGGGAGAGAGCTAATTAAGCAGCTCTTGTGGCGTGTCTTCGTGCATGTCCCTCACACTGCATTCACACTGTATGATTCATTAGTGCCTATCATAAAGAAAAAGGGGATGGAAATAAAGCGATAGAAGGCTTTGGGAAAAATGTTGGGCCTATTCTGACTGCTGCATGTGTGTGTGTGTGTGTGTGTGAATGTCTGTACGCAGTGCAGTGCGTGTTGCCGTGTGTTTATGAAGCGGAGTCTTTGATATGTTGTGTGTTTGTGTGGGTTTGTGTGTCTGCAGGTGTGTATGTGTAGTGGTCTGTGTTTGTGTCGCTGGGTAGAGTTGTGTATCTGTGTGTATGTAATATTGGGGACAGACAAAAATCCATGAAATACAACTGAATAAAATAGAAGTATTTATGAGAAATAAAAATGTATCGAAGAGGTCTTAAAAGCAGGACATTGGGTTAATGTATTTATTTGAGAAATATTGTATATTGTTATGGGAGAGATATAATTGAGAAAGTGGCACCTGGGTGACAAAAATGGAAAAAAATAAGTTTTATATTGATAAATTGTTTAAAAGCAGTCTAAAATTATGCTTTCCGGTTAATATGAGGTGGGGTTTTTTCAGGGACAGAAAAAGCACTGCATACAAGGAATGACTAAATACATTACGTGATCCGAACCAAATGTATGCACATTCGAAGAATATCAGCAGTTTCATGATCAGTCTCAGTAGAATGTTCTCCATATATACTGTACGTATTGAACAGAAGGCAAGAAGGAAAATTCTTAACCTGCATTCTGCATTCGATTATTATTGGATAGGTCCTTTGGTTTAACACTTTATTTGAAAGGAACCTACACTGGGCCTTCATAACACCTTCATAAGCATTGCATACATTTATTAATTAGTGCTGGATGAGTTATGTAAGGCTTAAATCTAAACTCATGAGGTGAAGAGGCCTCAATTATTATTATTCTGGGTATTATTGTGTGTTGACTGTTATAGCTGTCATTTTTTATCTATATCCTGCAAGTTATTAGTTTGTCTAACAGCACATTCATGCTTTGAGCTTTGAAGCCTACTTCAACTAAACATATTTATGAAGGCCATATGCCAGACAATTTATTTATTTATTTATTTTTACCTCAAACTAAAGTGGTAATGCATTTTGTATTTATAACACACTTATGAAGCACTATGTATACCTTCTACAAGTTCAATTATTTAAGAAGCCCATATGTCAGCTAAATGAATAGGAATGGATACTTCATAGAGGATGTCTCAAAGCTTCATGAATGTGCGGTTATTCTCTTCACCAAATGAAACCAGTGTCGTGCTGAAAAAAAAATGCACTTCTTAAGAAAACTTTTTATGTTTGAACAATTATTACGTTCAAATAAAACCATATGTTTAGGCACAAAATATCATTAATTGCATGTGTTGTTCATTTTATACACAAATTTTTGCTCATTTTTGATAAAGGGTGCCAATAATTCTGGAATTGACTGTACTGCATGTACACCGGGTTTTCTCAACAACATTGTTACTTGTTAAAGAGAATTCTAACCACAACTCTTCTCTTGAATACTAGTGTTTGGGACAAACCCTGGTCCTGTGCCGCACCCAGAAAGCGGGGTCAAAGTTGGAGGTGGAGTCACAACCGAGGCAGGGGTGGGGCTTGTGCCCCAGCCGGTCCTATTGCTGGGCCTCATCCTGGCTCTGTTGCTGGCGCTGGCGATCTACGTTCAGAGGAAACACTGCGTCAGACGCAGCGGCATGTCTCTGAGTGAGAGCAGCCACGAGAGCGCAGGAGTGATACGAGCGCAGGAGTGTGGAGAGCTGGTGCAGCTGCGCAGGATCCGCGAGAACAGCCTCCTACTGCTACAGGCCCAGTATGACATCATCACAGGGCTGGGGAGCTAGAACACACACACACACACACACACACACACACTCTTACCCGAGTGTACACATGTATACAGACACACACGTCTTTTGTCTCCTCTCCTACCTTTGTGCAGAAGCACATCTAGTGTCCATAATGTCACACACTCGCTGTCCTTACATGCGCACACGCACGCACACAATGAAGTAAATGAATAGAAAAATAAAATACTCAAAAAATACCCACTTAATCTGAGTGTTTATCCTAACCCAAGTAAAACAACTAACAATTATTAAACTCTTTTGTACTATTTCATAATATAAGTTTATAACTTTATCCCACTTAATGTCAGTAAAAGAGAAAGAAGTTTCTTTTTTTAATTGTAACTGGCTGTTTTTCGTTTTTTTTTTTTTAAATTGAGGTAGAAAAAGTAAAAGTAACATTTCTTTGTTAAACTTTTTTCTATACACTAATTGGTCCATTAATTGTAAATGTTGTAAATGATATATTTAAAATTGTTGCTAAAGATCAGCAGAGTACAGACACATTGAGTGTCAAAGTCTAGTCCAGGGTTTTCTTCACTCCAGTTCTGGGGACCCAGTGGCCTGCACAGGTTCAAGGCTTCTTAACTCCCTGATTTAACAGGGCATTCTAAAACACTTAACGTGAAAAAAGCGTAGTGTGGCTCAATGCAACAAAACAACGACCAAACACCACCAAAAAATGTGATGTTTTGACACCAAGAAATTTGGTGTTTTTAAGGTCACTGTTTTAATACATTAAGCCACGTTAAGTCGTTTCTTTATTGTTATAAATTTCTATGGCGACGAAAACGCTTTACGTAAAAAACATTATTTGCTCTTTTTTGATTACTGTTTTGTCTCTTTGGCAATACATGTGTTTATGAAAAGATAAGTGTGGTACCCGGAAACATTTAGCTCGAGACCCTCCATGCTTTGCTAATATTAGTGATCGACAGAATTGAGGAGCTGTGTTTAGTGACATCATTAATAGCTGAAATATAACACAAATCTATGTAATCACAACCTAGATAATCAGAATCAGCCATCCAAGATGATTTAATCGTTTACAAATCATGATTTTGAGTACATGGCTACTTTAAAAACTGTGCAGGGCAATGGGTCCATAATAACTAATTGCTAATCTACTGACAGGTACACTACCATCTATATTTTTAATTCTCTTAAATACATTTTGATAAAGGCTTATGGTTGAAATTTGTTTCTAAGATAAATTAAATGTAAATAGTGAAGTTAATGCTCATGTTTACATTTATTTCTGAATCAAAATTTATGTTTTACTTAAAATTGAATTGTTTATTCAAACGAGTAGTCACCATTTAGAGCGTTAGGAGAAGCAGAACAACAAGTGGCTCGGTCTATTTGGGAAGTTTAAGAAAAGGCTCCTGGGTGAA
>JAOUQW010000034.1:2268379-2281016 GCA_028565825.1 Olivaichthys viedmensis
ACTGTCGTGTATTTGCACTTTATGTAGTCCTGTATAACGTGCTGCTGTATTGTTGCGTGTTGCACCATGGTCCTGTATACACAGGGGCAGCAAATACACAGAACAATAAATACACAGGACGATAAATACACAGAACAATAAATACACAGGGCAATAAATACACTATACAATAAATACACTATAATAAATACACAGAATAATAAATACACTATAATAAATACACAATACAATAAACATTCCAAACGAAGATTAATTTTCTAAAAACAGCTGAGATGTAGTTATGCTTGCTTTGTTTTTTACTTAAATAAAAGTTGATAATAGAACTATCCTGTATGTCATCTGCCTGAAGAAGAAAAAAAATCATAGGCTATTTTAATGAGGAGGGGGGGAAAAAGTTAATACACGGCTGGTAAACCATCTAGCACAGATCAGTGTACATTATTTACAGTCTTTTGTTTTTGCTTATTCAAGCTCTAATGCATCACAAACATCAACAGTTTTGTTATACATACTACAGATAGAAATAATTTAATACTAATGTAAAGGTTATCTATCCAGAAATGCTAAAAGTTCCAAAAGCACACTTTTACACAATCACACAGCTCCGTTCTGGTGGTAAAACAGAAAAAAAAAACAAGAAAACAAACTAAGTAACTGTTAATGTTTCCACTTTGATTTTTGAACAAGGTTATAATCACTAATAAATAAGCTTTGTAAAACTTTTAACATGTTGTACATTGTACAAAAAAAGCAAGTTCTCTTCAGTAACTAAAGTCTCAATGGCGAGCAAAAGCCAATTTTTTTTCTTGCACTTGTTCTCCTTTGTGCATGTGTGAGTACATGTCTTGCAAGTGTTTGTGTGTTTCGACTTGTACCATATAAGAGCTGCTCGTCCTTTAGTTAGTGACAATCTCCTTGTTGTCCTCTATGAAACGAGTGAAGCGGAAGTGAGTGCCGTTTTCCGTGTTGGCCATTCTCTCGAGGCCGGCCAGCGCTGCATTGGACTCTGAGTTATGCAGCTTGTCCATGCTGCCTGTCAGACCACCGATGGGAGAGCTGCCCCCGTTACCCACGCTTCCAGAGAGAGATGGTGGCAAGCCTCCATTCTGGATGACAGATATCTCGTTGGTCTTCATGGCCAGGCCATTGGAGAAGGCGGCGGCGTACTGGTTCCAGAAGCTGGCTGGGTCTCCGTTCCCCGCCCTGCTGGATAAGTCTTTCTGAAAGAGCTCAGGGAACTTGACTGGGTTGGTGCCCAGGAAGGCCATAGGGCCATCTACAGAGAGCCTGCGTCCTCGTCGCGCTGGAGCACTGTTCCACATGTGAGTACCCATGTGCACCTAGATACACAAACACACACACACAAATAGAAAGGTCAGCAATGTTTACAAATCTGGCCTTAATTCAACATGGAGCACAAGAAGATTCAATGGAAAAACAGAATATAACTAATTTGCTAGTATTTAAAATTGCTCCTCTGAAGGCAACATTTGAGGTCTAGCTTTTAGGATAAGAAAAATACATTTGATAAACAATCTCTTACTCCCCCGCTCTAGGAGCAGATGGAGCCTCTCGAGGACAAGCCATGTCTTGGATAAATTGCAGTGTCCTCTCTCATCGCACTGGCCGCTATAAAATGTGGCACGTACCCCTGATTTGTCCTTCAAGCACGTGATCTAGTAATATGGATTTGCGCAACTGATATCAGTGAAATATTTTTTAAGTCTTTTAACTACCTACAGCAATGATTTGCAAACACATGATACCAATTTGAATTCTTCTGAGCCTGTGGCTTAACCAGCTCGAAGAATTAGAAAAAAGAAAAGGAAAAATCAAATTTGCAACTAGTTTACAATATCATTCAGAGATGAGAAAATATTAGGCTTTAACATGACAGAGTTCTTAAAAGTGGACAAGAAATGTACTTTCGAAAGCAAGTAAATAAACTGTAAATGCAAAGACTGTACTAATAAAGTAAGCTGTGAAATCCAGCATATACACACAAATGGGACTTTCGTGTACTTTACTGCACTTAATGGATACACTATAATTACTGATTTATTCAGAGGAGAAATTTGAATCTAGTTTGAGATTTACATTGCTTCCTGAAAATTAAGCCTCCCGTGTGTCAGGTTTCCTCAATTCTTTACAGGCGACTGGTGTGATCACACATGTCCACATAAAACCCCCTCAGTTCCTGTTTATCTGTGAGTGGGGGCCCTTTCCCTTCATGATCAAAGAGAATCTCACGGTTTTCACAAGATAAACTCTGGAAAAATACTGAGCATGCTGCAGCTAAGGGTGGTTGCTGCTGGTAACTGTAGTTAAAGCCTGTTAAGTGAAGCGTTCCTGGCTGTGCTCCATCAGTCACACTCTCAGGTTTCTGCCCAATATTCATATTAATGGGTGACTCAACCTTTCCACTTGTACACCTTTATTTCAGCACAGCCGAGGTGTTCTTTCGCTCTACCTTCTTCATTACTGCACAATGCTGGTGTCTTAACTGAACATTTTTATAGGAATTAAAATTCAGAAAGTCAAACAAAAGACATTTTTTATAAAACATCAGGGAACATTTGCTAATGTTGTTTCTAACAGACTAACTGGACATACTCATATGCATGAAGTCCAACAAAGCATTATATTATTACTAGAGGTGATTACCTTGAGATTTCCTTTGGTGGTGAATGCACGTCCACAGATTGTGCAAGCAAAGGGCTTCTCCCCAGTGTGGGTCCTCTCGTGGATCTGCAGAGCACTTGAAGAGGAAAACATCTTCCCGCAGGTATTGCAGTAGTGCTGCTTGGGTGTCCTTCTTGGAGGAGCAGAGGAAAGCACTGGAGACGTGGAAGCAGAAGAGGTCACCAGGCCTGAAGTAAAATCTTTACTGTCATGTTGAGGACCATGGAGGAAAATGTTTTCAGCCTTGATAATGGAGGGCAAGCATCCGACAGAAAGCAGGGTCGGTGTTGGGCTGGATGCCAGGCTGGTGCTGGGCTCAAAAAGCTGAGAGGGAAGGTCTCTCATTTGGTGGGTCAGCATGTGTTGCTTTAGATTACCCTTGGTGGAGAAGCCCCGGTTGCAGGCTGTGCAAATGAACGGTCTTTCTTTGGTATGGCTTCGGTAATGGATGTCCAAGGCACTCTGACAGGCAAAAGTCTTTCCACAAATGTCACACGACGTGTTCTTAGAGATGCCTCGGTCACGAAAGGGGAAAAGCATGCCCAGAGGGTCTTTAGAAGGGTTCATGGAGGTGAGGTCAAGAGCCCCTAGACCTGAGGAATGGGTTTGCATGAGGCCTGCACTTATGTGATCCAGTGATAGTGCCCTCTGCTGACGATCCTCCAGACTGGGGGATTTACGCTGCTGGGGAGCACTATTAGAAGGTGATGGAGCTTGCATGGAGGAGGTAGATTCAGAGGCAGCTGGACTCCCTGCACTTTGGCTCTCCACATCACCTCCTGGTGAGAAGGATTCATTAGTGAAGTGATCGCCTTCAACTGAGCCATTTTCTGTTGCTTTAGCTCTAATTGACTGTGAATACTCTACCAGCCCCTGGGGTGAGTTCTTATCCTGATGGTAAACACCTGACTGCTCCTGTGGCATAGGTGAAAAACACAGGCTGTCCTGGGAGGCGTCAGCAGACTTAGGTGTGTCTGGAACGCTGCTATCTGGACCATCATCCATTCCCTCCATGTTGTCATCTGAGAAGTCTAAATCGTCAAAGTTTCTCTCTTCAAATGAGCCAGCATCAGAGCCCATGGACTCTGGGTAGCTGTCGGGGAGAGGGGTGTTGGGAATCTGGCCACCCATGTGCATGCGGATGTGCTGCTGCAACACAACAGCATTAGTGAACTTCTTCTGACAGATGGGGCAAGAGTGCTGCACCCTCAGCGGTGGCATGGCACGATGGACGCTGTAGTGGGTCTTCAGGTTTCCCTTAGTGGTAAAGGCACGGCCACAAACTTTGCATTTAAAGGGCCGTTCCCCAGTATGGGTACGATAGTGCATTTTCAGTGCACTGTGACAGCTGAGAATGCGGTGGCAGATGACACACTCATTGGGGTCTGTCACTTTCCTGTCAATGTTCTCCACCAATTGCTGCAGTTTTGAAGTTTCTGAGCCTTGAAGAGGATCAAGGAGGCCTCCAAATGGGAACTTAGCCTTAAACTGCTCTGACATTAGGGGCATCAGTGGGTTGGTAGCCATGGGAGGGCTGTTGGAAGTGGTGTACTCTATCTTGCTCTCGCCCGCAGAGCTTGTGTTTGTTGTGAAGGGAGAAGGCTGGCTGCTTTCTTCAGTTTTCCCATTTGAGGTAGGCAAGGTTGCACCATCACCTTCTTCTGACACACCATCACTGCTTTTTGTGGAAGGTTCTGCTGGAACTGAGTCACTCTTCGCAGAGTGGGAAGGGCTTGTGATGGCCACAGAATGATTCTCCTCCTTCTTGATGAATGGGGGTAGGCTTGGCATAGTTGGTGGAAGCAACATGCCAACTGATGAGCTCAGCGTAGATAAGACAGGCTTACTATCTAGCCAGCTAGTGACTGGCTTTTCTGGTGCCATTGACATGCCATATGGAATTCCAGTACTGGTTGGAATATTGTCCAAATGCTCTGGGACTGGGTATGGGTTCATCTGGATGTGAGGATACTTCTCTTTATGACGCTGAAAGTGAACTTTCAAGTTGCCACGAGTCGAAAAGCGGTTGCCACAGATGTTGCATTTGTACGGCCTCTCTCCTGTATGTGAACGTAAGTGGATCTGCAAGGCACTATCACTCCCAAACACCTTGGCACAAAACCTACACTTATGTTTGAAGAATGCCTCCTCTGAGCTGCTCTTGGGTTCAAATGAAGATTGAACATTGGGTGGCTTGCTTTTCTTTTGCTGGGCTAATGCAGCAAGTGAGTTAAGATCCTCTACTGTGGTTCCAACACTAGGAAGAGCACTGGAGAACATTGGGTTTCCGGGTGGGGGCTGAGGTAGAAGTGAGTTACCCACAGGATTCAGCAGATTTCCAATTCCAAAGGCTGGTGTAGATGACTTTGCCAATGAGGGGGTTCCTAACTGGGAATGCAAACTTCCAGCAAATCCAGACCTCTTGTCCGATGTTTGGGTATTAACCACAGCTTTCCCCAGTGCTCCCAGACTCTGAGATGACTCTCTTATTCCGTTGCTTTGAGGTAGCTGGGTTGCACTAGCTGTCTGCTTCAGGCTATTAATGCTAGCTGACTGGCTGGCCAGACTCTGTGCTAGCCCTGCTGCAGCTGCTAACTGCTGGGACAAGTGGGAGCTGAGTGTGGTTAGTGGGCTGGTGGATGAAGCGAGAGTCCCAGGGGAGGAAGTGGGTGGCACCTGTAGCTCAGGAGATTGGGATGCCAGCAATAGAATCTGGTGACGAATCTGCTCTATTAGCTGCAACTGGTGAATCTGCTGTTGTTGTAGGGCTAAAAGTTGCTCCATAAGAGCGGGCACTGCAATCCTCTGGCCTCCTGATGATCTTGTCTCCTGAGAGAACTGGGCCACTGCCACTTTGGTGCTCTGGAGATTTTCAATGATAACATTGCTGTTCATCACAGAGAAGTTTCCCAGCGCCATCAGATTACCAAGATGAGGTAGTGAGGCTGAGATGGCAAAGCTGCCCAGATTAGATCCAGTACTACCCCTACTGCCATGGCTTTCTTCACTGCTGCCATCGATGGGGCTGCTTCTATCGTCATGGGCAACAGAGATTGCAGACTCATCCACATCCACATCCATGGCTTCTTCTTTATCCAGTGAGTTATGGTCTAAAAGGTCAGCACACTCCACTCGATCTGTGTTATTAGTCGTGTCATTCACCTGCTCGTCAGGATTATGGGGAGAAGAGCCAGGAGAGAAGGTTCCGGAAGGAGATGCAGGATTCTCATTCACAATCAGAACTAATTGATTCTTAGTGCAATTCTTCTGGTGTTGTTCAAGATCCGACAGTTCAAAGAACTCAGCACAGCATCTGCCACAGACGTGGGCACCCGAGTCCTTGCAAGGGGGGTCGTCCAGCCTGGGCTCTGTGTCCCCTGAAAAGGAAAAAAAGGAGGGGGGGACAGAGAGAAAGAGAGAGAGAGAGAGAACAAGGGGATTAGTGATTAGAAATGTTTTGCAGCTGAAGAAGCAGCTTTATCTGTTCAATTCTTTTGTTGTTAATCTTCTGTTAATCAGTTTAACATTTATCCTGTTTATACGTCGAAAAAAAACAACCATTACCAAAGGAACAATAAAGCCCAAGCAGATTTGATTTGATAAAAAAAAAAAAAAAAAAACTACTCCACAGATGAGCTATGTGAAACAGGACAAAAAAGAAGCAAGATTAATAACACTTAAAAAATATTGCTGAAAAGTGATCTCTAAAGATGTGTGAATTGTATCTTAATTCTCTCAATCCTACCAGTTTAGGTAATCATTTTCTTCAGACAATCCATCAAAACGTAAAATACTATGAACTGAGGACAATGGGGCCTAATGAAATTTCATAGAGAGACATTGATTTCCAATATTTCATACATCTCAAAGCTCACATGTCCACTAGGCGCAAATCAACCATTTGAAGGACTTATTAGACTTTCAATTTGCTGTCAACTTTGCTCATTTTCAACCAGCTGTGTGCTTCTTGGACAGGTTATCGCTGTCACTAAACTAATTTGTATCCAGGCAGCTTGCAATCAGGGCCTGACAGGCACAAGCGAGCCCTTCGGCATTCAGTATCGCCTTGCAACTACTAAAGACACCAACATGATGAGTAGGTACGAAAATGCTTCATCCATTATAGGGTAAGCATTTTCATGTTTCCATTTGTTTTATTAGAAACCAAAGTATAATAAATATATAATAAAAATTATTTAGATTTTTTGTATGATTGTGTAGCTGCGGATGTTTCACACAACCTGTTGTGTTTCTCTATATTTTTTTAATGTAGCCAATACATGAGTGAACATGTAAGAAAATGGGAAAGAACATTACAGAAACCTTACCACCACACTCAACCAGGCACAGGATAATGGTGAAATTTTGATTTAAAAATATGTTATAATTAAAGTAACTGATTTTTAAACCATAATTTTCAAATAAGACAGACACCATTTTTTTTTTTTAAAGCAGTGAGAAATACTTTTCTGTCCCTCGCTCACCCCCCTCTGGGGCTGTGGCCTCACTCCAGACTTCCATCTTTCTTCCTCTCTCTCTCTTGCTCAACCCGTTCTTTGTATCCTTCAAAAAATCTTGCTGTTTTACATACAAGTTGATTTACAAATTGCAATTTTCTATGAATCCCTTTCATTGTGGGGCTTTGCCCTCTACATTTTCATCAGTGTGGGGATTCATTTGCAAATGAAACCCCTGCAGAAGTGTGTCCCGGCCCTACCGGGAGACAGGACGGCTCCCCATTGTTCCCCAGCATGGGAGCGTCGGAGCAGGACCGAGGGGGCGAGGGTCTGGCCCGCTCATCACGGCAGTTTCTAGAACAGATCCTCTTTAATTCACGGATTATCCTCCCTCAGTGTTTCTCTGTGCTGGAACATCAGATAACGCTAAAGTTGCCATGACACTAAAGCCGTGCCTCACACCACCACCGTGCCCACCAGACGGGAAAAGTCAACTTTATGATGAAAAGTTTTCAATATTATAACAGAAGAGGTTTAGGTGTGGCTAATGAGGGGAAAAGGGGGTTTAATTTAGTCAAGGGGGAGGGTAGGAGATTACCTAGGAATTGCGAATGGTTTATGGTAAAGCCTGTGAGTTAATCTCTGTGCATTACTTTAAGTGCATTTCCTAACTGAAGTCTCAAAAAGCACATGCATACCGTCTAGTTAATGCGAGTTGTGTACAAAGAAAACCATATTAATATAAATAAACGTGCTAATTTCCTTATTTCAGTTTTTACTTTGGCTGTATATTCTCTGCAACAAGTTGCAACTCTGATTGAATAAATGAAATTATTCTGCATGAAAAATTTAATTAAATGTTTATTTCCAAGTAAACATATGACATATAAATAATTATTGTGTATAACATTAAAAGCACATAAAGTTGATATAAAATTAATTTAAAATAATTAATTAAACTGAATAGATTACCTCCATATACACCAACACTACTGTGGATAAAGCGTTTGGCATTACCAAAAAATATGCACCACAGTTAAAGAAGAACTACCAACTAAAACAGCTTTGACATCAACAATCTTCCTTTAAAAATTCAATAAAAAAAGCGTATTACTTATGCATATGTATAAACTGAGACATGTACACAAACCTTTGATTATGCCTTAAATACAAATTAAATACAATAATTTACAAATGTACAATAAATTAATTAAATTAGTAAAAGTTCTATCGAAGAGCAATATGAAACAACAGATAGACTTCACCGTGCATGCTTACACCAGCGCAGAGATACTCAGAAAATGCTTGCGGCGAGTTAGAGATTCTGAGTTGAGTGGAGGATTAGTGCGTCAAGCCGAAATGAAGCACTAGTTCTAATGAGATCCCAACTTCACAGAGCTGTGAATTTGGGTCCTCAACATGCTATAGAGGTCCATCAAATACAGGCTCTGAGCAAAATCAAGACTATCAGGAACTAGCAGAGAAACAGACAGTGAAAGAGATTCAGAAAGAAAGAGTGAGTCAGAAAAAAAAAACCAAGTGAATAAGAAATAAAAGAAATACGGTGTTGCCTACGTTGTTTTGCTCTGCTTCGGGCGTCACGCGACTTCGAAGAGCGAGTTACTGTTCACATGCTACCTCTTCATTTCTTTCTTGCTCTCTCCTTCCCACCCTTCTCCCATCCCTCCCATGCCCCCTCTCTCTTTTTCAGCCTTTAGGAAACGTCTCTATGAACACTAGATGGGGTTCCTGTAAAGCTCTTCTCTTCTGGTCAGCATGTGCTTGGCCTGTGCATGAGTGACATGCTTTAAACAGGAGGGGTGTGAGAGGGGACTTAACAAAGCAAAGCTGGGCCCTCAAGGCCACTTCCAAACTTCTACTATAGAAATCATGGCAAAAAAAAAGAGAGAGACAAGCACGCAAATCCCTGTAGATTGTCGGGATTCAGTACTATTTGTTTACGTGTGTATGGTGGTAAGCGGGGGAGCTCTCTCTGAATCTGAATCTCTCTTTGGGTGGGAAGTGTGTCTGCTGGGGCGAAAAGGGAAAACAGCGACATTCATACCCCCCTCCCAGTAAAGCAACAGTTCCTGCTATGCTCTCTTTAAGCAGGCACTCTGGGGGTCAGTGATGCAGTACATGCGGACACGCTGTGACCTGATCTCTCCTCACCTCATCACAGAGGGAGGCTGGCAAAGGTTAAAACAGCTTCACATCCCACCCTGGGTGACGGGCCAACAGGGACGGAGACCTCTCCTTTCCCCTTCTCTGGCATATCGCTTTGGCAGGACCGCAAGTCCAGGGACGAAAAGCTTCCCCGGTTGGGTTTGACAACACTCAGGCCTTGGTTTTCCACACAAAGTTCATAAAAGCATGCTTTACAAAGTGAGCCCGGAATAAAGTTCCTAAGTACAGCAAGATTAGGTGCATCATGTGCACGGAAGCCAACAAGGTATGCATTTTCATTTACTTTGCATTTGGCATAACGGCTGCAAAATGTTCTGCTTGGTCACATGACACAGAATAACAAACGTTGCCATTCATTTCTTTATTGAATTTGAGAAGGAGAACCGCGCGATTCTGCTATTGACGTTATTTTCTGAGTTTCTCGAAATTCTGGCAAAATCACATAAACTGCAGCTATGACTGGTCTCCGCACGCAAATGCCCAAAATAGCTCTTTGTCCTTAAGATGACATGTTTTCCTCCTCCACTTATTCGCCTTTAAAAACCTCTGTCACGGCGAAATGTGAGAAAGTTTTCAGTGCGTAAAGCTGGTTCTGTATTTTACACTATTGTACAATAATATTGACCGTGGCCGTATGTTGTTGTCCTAAGACGCGAATTAAATTTTAAAAAAAAGATTCAGGGAATAAAAACGATGTCAGATCCGTTGATTTCATTTTTTTTTTTTTTAATATATATATATATATATTTAAAAAAATTAAATAAAGAGATTTGTATTAAATGATGCGCTAAACGGACACCTGGAAGGCTAAAAAGGAAGAATCCACTTGTGCCATAAATAAGTTATATAGGGAATTCAATGCAAACGAGCTTTTTCTTGTTGTACACAATAAACTATACTTTAAGTGCAGTTAACTGCAAAGCACGGGATCGGGCAAAAATAAATAAAACTTGCACACAAAAAAAATTAAATAAAAAAAATAGAGAGTAGCCTACTGCATCTCTTCTTTCTCCATAGTTTCCGTATTTTAGGAAATCATCTGACGAGCACTAAGATGACAGTGAGCAAAGGAAAAGCTTTTCAAGATCTTCATGCCTAAAACGAAATTAGCCTGTAGGTGAACCTTTAAAAACCTTTTTTTTTTTTTTTTTGGCATTTCACCATTTGGAATCAATAGGGAAAATCGAATAAAAACCCAAAAACAGCCCAATTGCGTAGAAAATGACTCGAGTTTCGATAGCAGAAACTAAACCCTTATCGCATCAAAGCCTCCTTTCAAGATCAGCAAAACGAAACCTGATCTCAAACCCCGAAAAGTGGACAGAGATGGACCCATTTCTGAGATAACACGTTTAAGCCACAAATAGGCCACTTTATAGAAGAAATGTTAATGCGCGCTAAACGCTCCTTCTTGGGTTTTTTTTTTTGGAGCTCAAATGAGCCTCGTTCGTGCTTTGAAGTACGCAAAGAACAATTCAGATTATTCTACAGACAAGAAACGCACGCCTAATTATTATCATCTTTAAAAAAGAAAGAAAGAAAAAAAAAGAAAAAGAAAAAGAAAAAAAGGTTAAGATACACAACTTGACTCGGTTCATATAATCACACTAAAAGTGTCTTGTAAAACAATAAATAATAATAATCTTACAGGTTACATTACGTGTGTGTAGATTGCATTTAATGCATGATCGTTGGGCTACTTCTAGCCTGCAGTCCCAGGAAACAGAGAAGTGAAGAAAGCAAACTTGATTTTTGTGCGTTTTTTCGTTTATTCTTCTTTTCTTTACTCGCGTTGTGTGTAAAGTGTCAGATTAGTGTTTGAATAAAAATCAGGACAAACGATGCAACGATGGCATCTATAAGACGAAAAAAAAACCTGAAGTGGTAGCCTACTTGAAGCTGTTAGTGATACTTTAAAGAGATACAGAAACCCATATATAACATAACCACATCTATTTGGATATAGTGTCAAAGACTTGGTTTGAAAGATTTAAAGAGTTTCTGCAATTAAAGTCGATTCAAGGTAAAAAAAAAAATAATAATAATAATTATTATTATCACTCAGCATTTGGGACAATGAGGAAATACGATGAGTACTAAAAGTAATAAAAAGTGACTCAGAAGTTTGTATGTGATAAAATTGCAATCCAGTGGAATTTCTTTTTTAAAGTCAAGTAGTTTTACAGGACGCCTGTATGGGCTATTGGTTTCCACATTAGGCTACTGGTTGTATTTCGTGCTCCATAAGTGCATAACTGAGGATAGCCAGAAAAAAAAGAAAAAAAAAGACTCCCAAGGTCTGTGGGCCGTAGCCAAACGGACAAATGTGCATTTCATCGGTGCCAAAAGATGCAAAAAAAACCCCCATCATAGACATACTGAAATATCTTCTTCTTTTTTTATTATATATTTTCTAAATAGCAGACTTCGCAACTTTTTGAGATCGCACGCGCAAGAAGGGATGTTGAAATGCAAAGCAGCTTTGAAGAGAGGAAAGCCAGACTCACTGCTAATTATTCTTTTTTATTATTTTTTGCTCTCCTGATAAAAACAATCGAATGATTTATTTGTTTGTTGCTGTTGTTAGTATAATTGCAAAGCCAGATTGTATTTGTGAAAAAAAAAAAAAGAAAAAGAAAGAAAAGAAAGAAATCGACTTACGATTCGGCTAAACAAACTCCACACAGCCCGGGTGAAAACTTGAGAAAACTTCCTATTTAAAGTGGGGCTTGCGTGGAGTCTTAAATGTCGATGAAGAAATCTAAACAGCCTGGTTTGAACTTGATACTACTTTTTTTTTTTTTCTTTCCAGAGTTTCTACACATGAAGTCGATTTCAGCAAATACCTCATTTTGGGATAGGATGCAGACAGTATAAAATATGTACTATACATGTATGTATATGTATATATATATATATATATATGTATGCATTGTATATGTACAATATAAAAGTTATGGATAGATAGAGATGCTGCATGCGCTTGATAGATAGTAGGCTCTATATCTTTGGGTATGTCCCCGTCTCCGAGCTCTGAAAGAAAGGCGCACCGAGGAAAGATGCGTAAAAACAAAGTGAGAGATGCAGTTTGGAGCTTGAAAGCGAGGGCATCCCCGGGACTCACCATGGTGTTCGCTCACGGCCGGCTGAGGCTCGGACTGGAAATGCTGCGGCTTCGCTTGCTTCCTCCGCGACATGCTGTCTCACACATGGGCCGCGCGCGCACCACTCAAAAAACAATCGCTCCAAAAAAAAAAAAACATTAAATTATGTGCAAAAGGATCAATTCCACGTTGGGTTGTAATACAACA
>JAOUQW010000034.1:2305884-2315935 GCA_028565825.1 Olivaichthys viedmensis
TAGTGAATATAATAATGTCTGTTCATAAAATATGACGACACGTGATTCCAAACGTTTGAACGCTAGTGTATCTATATTAACAGTAACGTTAGCATTATGTACGGTCTGCTGAGCCCGGGCAGCACTCTGTTTTGACTGAAAAGTCAGCTTTGGGAGTGTAGTTGCAAACTTTTTGGGGGGCCTGCATCGACATCACAGAAAATAATAGCTATAATAGCAACAGCCTTATAACAGCCTTTTGTATATGTGTATATATATTTTGGAATAGGTTCATTAACATCAATACATATATCTAATTTCTATTTTCATGGGGCCCTTGGCTCATGAGGGCCTAGGCGGCTACCTAACGATGCCTAGTGCAAAGACCGCCCCTGAGAACACCTACCAAACGGGGAGGGTAAGGGCTAACACTTGCTTCCTCCGAGATACGTTTTTATTTGTAATGTGTCTATGAGAACTCTTTCAGGACCTGTACTCACCCTGGAGGGAAGCTCAGGTGAGCTCTGTTACTATAATTTGATAGAAATGTAAATCGTAGCATGGCATAATGTTGATAATAACAATAATGATGATGTAATACAGTTTCACACTGCTTTATAGAGTTGTTGTTTTTTTCCATTTCAAAATTGTAAAATGTTTTCCTTCAGTCAAAGGCTACTGTTTAACTGCTGTGTTTATACATTTGATCATTAAAGCAACATGCATTTATTTTTCTAGTTTAAAGACTTTGCCAGAATAGAATCAAAAGCTATTTTTTGGTCTTATATATTTGATGCCAAAACTGACAAACAAGAAAAACTGAAACATTTCTGGCTATTCAATTGTGGTTAGTTAATTTAAGCCCTTAAATCAGAAACACATATAACTTGTTTTAATCAGATTTCCAATGTCGAGAACTCTATATAACAACAAAACCTCCTAAATCCCTATTTAACCCCTGATCCTTCAGTCTTTTCCGTTCACCACTCTGTCCCCTTAACCTTCCTCTCCTTTGCTGTTTGAGACCCCTGCTTGCAACAAGTAAAGAGGAGAGGGAGAAGAGGAAGAGAAAGAGAGAGAGAATGAATGGAGTGTAGACTTTTTCACCAGCATTGTTACGTTACAAGCCAACCAGACGCCACAAAATCCTGACAATCACAGCAACGACAAAAAACACCTGCAATTAAGTTCATATAAGAAAACAACTAGAGAGAGAGAGTGAGAGAGTTGGACAGAAACGGAGGAATAATGAAGTCATCTGTTTAACAGCCACTTGATTAATTCATCTGTCATCTCGAATGCTGAATTCTTTACTGTGGTTTTGTAAATGCATCCAAGCCCATATACAAGCTGATTGCATGTAAACTCGTGGTCTTAATAAATGTGATTTGTGTGTGTTTATTTGCAAGACTGTGTGTGACTTCACGACTGAGATGTTGTTCAGCCATTTTTGTGACCCTTCCATTTTTGCCGGTGAGGAATTCGTGCTTTAGTAAAAACCTCCTCTAATACTTCAATCTTTAATGCTGTTGTTTTCCCCCTGAAGATAATGTGTATTTTCTTGGGGTGCATCTTTAAGCAGATGTAAATACGTGAGGGCCGGATTTAATCGGACTAAGAGTAGATTGGAGCAGCAGATTAGGATTGCAGTCCAGCTTTTCTTCTGAATAATCATTCCCCTGGTTGAATTAAACCCATCGTCTTAACGTGAAAGAAACATACGTATGCGCCTGACACACGTCTGATTAAACAACACTAAATCCAGTTGTAAACATATTTTGTTGGGATTTTTGGACTCCTCCATTACAAAAACAAGTCTTAAATTAGAGCGTTAACATATTCAAATCTACGCCATACTGTGTTTGAATCTACATAGCCAACAGTTTATTTGATCATATTTTATCGTAACACTTTATAAAAAGAAAATAATTATGTTTGAGGCTGAAAAATAAGAGATTTAACACCGTAAATGTCAAGTATGTTTTGATACTACTAATATGAGTACAAAATGCTGTCCCCATTATCGACAAAGCAAGAAAGAACTGAAAGAAAAATCTGTAAATGAATGTGGTGGGGTATTTGTCCTATTTTCTGCTGAAATTGTTGCTTTTATAGTTCATTTTAAGTCAGCTTGCTACCTAGAAACTCACATCTTGCACATCGGTTCTTAATGTGTTGCTTTTATAATAGCGACAGTCTAAAAATGTGGTCGCAAATTTAAAATTCTGTACTTCAGTTGAAACCCTAATCAACTCATCTACTCCCAAGGGCTCTTTGGAGGGTTTAACGGTTTTAGCTAAAGGAGCTCTACTTGGAACCTTTTTTGAAAGGGAAACCTTTCGATGTAAGGTTCTACATAGAACTTTCAAGGGTTTTCCAAGCCGAAGAACCCTTAAGGGTGCTAGATTGAACCTTTTTTCCAAAAGAGTGCAAGTCATCATGGCCTCACACTTAAAATTCGTAAAAAGTCACACGACTCAATTTGTATGAAAAGATACAAAGTTCGTACCTTTTTTTTACAAGTTCGTTCGTATGAAATTGATCGAAATCCAACCACTCACTCAAATTACACTCTTTGGATAGTTAAGGGTTCTTTGCTTCTTCTACTTTCCAAAAGGGAAACACTCTGTTGTAGGCTTCTACATAGAACCCTTTAAGGGTTTCCCCAGAAGGAGAAATTGAAGAATCCTTTGGGGTTCTAGATTTAACCTTTTTAAAAACTAGTTTACAAAATTCTCATGGGATCAGGTTTTCCTATGTAAATATAAACCAGTATTGTTAATATAATTTGACAAATATCAACATAATTACACACATACAGATGTGGCTGAAAATATTTGTACCCTTCCACTTTTTCCAAAAAAGACTAAATTTTCAATTTTCAATTTTGAATCTGACAAAAGTATTTGGTATCCACCATTCTTTATTTCACATGTAAAATAACAGAAACTTTGCTTTTGATTTATGACTTAACATTATTTTAAATAATAAAACAAATGAGAATGGTATGGACAAAATCATTGGTACCCTTAACCTAATACTTTGTTGCACAGCCTTTTGAGACAATAACTGCAATCAAGTGCTTTCTGTAGCTCTGAATGAGGTGTCTATACTTCTCGACTGGTAGTTTGGCCAATTCTTCTTGAGCAAACTGCTCCAGTTCTCTCAGGTTTGATGGATGCCTTCTCCCAACTGCAAGTTTCAGCTCTTTCCACAGATCTTCAATGGGATTAAGATCAGGACTCATAGCAGGCCACAGTCTAATGTTTTCTCCTCATCCATTCTTGGGTGCTTTTGGAGGTGTGTTTCAGGTCATCATCCTGCTGGAAGACCCATGACCTGCAACCGAGACACAGCTTTCTGACACTGGGCTGTACATTTTGCTCCAAAATGCCTTGATAGTCCTCTGATTTCATTATGTCCTGCACAGACACCCTGTGAAAGCAACCCCAAAACATCACTAAGCCTCCTCCATGTTTCACAGTAGCGATAGGGTTCTTTTCTTTGAAAGCTTTGTTTAGTTTTCGGTGAATATTGAGTTGGTGTGACTTACCAAAAAGCTCTAATTTTGTTTCGTCTGTCCAAAAGACATTCTCCCAGAAGGACTGTGGCTTGTCAACATGCATTTTGGCAAACTCCAGTCTGGGTTTTTTGTATTTCTCTCTTAGACGTGGGGTCTTCCTGGGTCTTTTACCATGGTACGACTTGAAACTGTTGCACCGTGAGCTTGGATATGTTTAGAAGTTTTCCTGGGTTCTTTCTCCACCATTTGTAAAATCTTTCTCTTCAATCTTGGGTCAATTTTCCTCTTGTGGCCATGCCCAGGCATGTTGGCAACAGTCCCATGGGCCTAAAACGTCTTGATAATATTAGAAACAGTGGACACAGGAACATCAAGCTCTTTGGAGATGGTCTTGTAGCCTCTATTTTGACCATACTTGGCTATTATCTTCTTTCTAACCTCCTCAGACAACTCTCTGCTTTTCCTTCTCTTTTCCATGTTTAATGTGATACACACAGGAAGACAAAACAGCAGAGTGAGTACTTTTCTCCATTTAAATAGGCCGAATGCTTGATTATAAGATATATACCTGTGATACTAATTCGAAGAGAATAGTCTGCTTCAAGTATCACTACAATACAATTATTTTCTTGTAATTTCTAAAGGGTATCAATAATATTGTCCAGGCCATTTTAGATTGTCTTTGTAGAATCAGGAAGAATGCAATTCATTTCACTTTTTTTGTTTGCAAAATCAAATACATGCATGTATGGACGACGAAAGATCTTTCAAAGATCTTTTGTGATATTTGGCTTATATACTGTACATGTCTGGGCGCCAAAAAGTGGAGTCAAAAAAGTATTTTGTATGGATTATATGGTGACGCTATCCTTGAAAAAAATTAGAACTATAGATAATTTTTTAATAGATTTTTTTCCTATATACTGCTGCAGTAGGCATTTAAAGTCACCAGATTTAAATTACATTTACAATAACAAAAGTCAGTTTCTTTTTCTTTTTTATTTGCATTGCTATGTGTGTGGTAATAATTCACACTGTATGCAGGCTTATCACTGAGCAGCTTGTATCTAATTGTATGCTGGCTGATTCAACCCCATATGACAAACACATGAGTAATTCCAGCCTTTATTCAATTCAGCGCCAAACAAAGCTCTTCTGCGGGGGTCTGACCCAAAACAATAGGTAATAAAGGTAGCTCAGTGGCCCTCGCTGCCCTACTTATTGTTCTTATTAAAGCCCATCCTCTCCGACTCCGAGACAATCACACACTCACACTCGTTTGTTAATTGATGGCAAAATCGTCTGGGCAAAGGGAAGACTGATGTGTGTGTGTGTTGTGTGTGTGTGTGTGCCTCACTTGTCCCACGGCCCACAAACTATGGTTCATATTATCAGCACTCATCTCCCTAAATCTCCACCAGTCATCTCTAAATCCCGACAACTACACAGGTGAAGCAGTTACAACAATACTCCCTCCTCTTAGCTGATCTTATCTCAGAGGATGTTGACAATGAAAACAGATGCTTGGTACCTTGTTTCAAGCTTAACACCCCCAGAACACACACACACCTATGCAGTCACACACACACACACACACACACACACACACACACACACATACTTGTGCCCTGGAGGTGAAGGCCTTTGCCCCGTCTCCCCGGTGGATGTTTTGATGTTATCTAGATTTGAGAAAGAGACTGTCCTCTCCACTCAGCCTCCATGGTGAACACGCCAGTGTGCAAGTCAGTGTTTAGTCGTGGAAGGCTGACTCTGCCACCACCTTTTCTCTTTCTCTCTCCCCCTCTCTAGATAGATAGAATTACAGACAGATAAATAGAAATTACAAAAAGAGTTTCACTCTGTTCTCCAGGAAAGGCTGGCGAGCCAATACTTTTGAAACCAGTGTTTTGCAGAAAAAATGGCACTACTTGTGAAAACCTTTTGTGTTTTAAAAAAAAATACGGTGTTTAAGTAAAACTATAGTGTCCCCATATGTTTAGGCTCAAAATACCGCTCATTACATGTGTTATTTATTTTATACAATCATTGTTGCCCTTTCCATTGTTATTCTATTCTATATAGCGTGACAATATATTTGGAGTTAGATAGATCAATGGACAGATAGATAGACATTACACGAGGCATCTCAGTGCTGTTATTTTCTCCAGGGGGTGCCAATCATTTTATATCCAGCATTTAAAGTGTTTTATTTTTGAAAATGTGTCTAATAGATAGATAGATAACTAGCTAGACATTACAAGAAGAGTCTCAGTGCTTTTATTTACTCCAAGGAAAGACTTTAACAAATACGTGTGCAAACAGGTGTTAGTCATTTTATACGATCATTGTTGCCCATTGTCCTGAAGGGTACCAATAATTTTGGAGTTGACTGTAGATTGATCATATGACATAAAATTATTACAATTATAGTTCAAAGCACACTTTTATCCTTACAAACCTCACAAAAGCAATGTATGTACTAAAAAAAACACAAAGAGTTAAAATAAACAAGGATTAATAAATGAACCCCAGGTTATAAAATGACAAAACGTTTAAAGAGAGAGAGAGAGAGAGAGAGAGAGAGAGAGAGAGAAGGGCAGGAAGTTCAGGCCAGGACAAGATTAAAAAGCATATGTTAAAAGTCATTAGTGTGTGACTGAGTTGCACCGGGGGGGAGGAGAAGCAGCTCTGATTTATGCAAGTGCACTAAGCACTCTCTGGCCAGAGAGTTAATAATACATTAATTTTTAAAGAGATTTTTTTTTTTTCATTTACAGATAAAAAAAAAAGAAATCTCCATCTGACATGGTGTGAAACAGGACATGGAGATTTATACACATGAGCTTAATGTTCTTGCAAACAACACATGCTTAATTTTGTCCAAACGTCTGTATTAAAAATCGTCAATTTCAAACGCCCTTGTGGGAGGATTCAAATTCTCAGATGAAGCAGCAAAAAGGGGGTAAAAATTGTACAGCACAGAAAATATGATGAACTTGTTGATGGTTTAGGAATTAAGAATATTTGAGCATGTGACCAAAATCTGCACATCCATCTATTATATATCTATTATATTTTCCTGCTCTGTCTCTGGCCCTCGATCATACAGCGTTGTCTAATACTAACACGGTGTCATGCCTGGAATATCAAAGTCTTAATCCTCAGTAAATTCATGACTACAGGTCAGAAAGACCCTGCTGTAATATAACCCAAATATTATTCCAACTCGGAGGATCCTGATCTCGTAAATTAGGAGTCAGTGGCCGCCGTTCTGTTATGAGGAGCGAGCTACGGGCTCGTGACACGACAGAGTAATTACACACCAAGCATGGACGAGCGTGGGCGAGCATTCAACATGGCCGGGAACCGGAGAGGAACGGAGTCAGATGTACAAGGGAGGGGAGCGTATTTAGTGCTTCTTTTGGGTCACGGTAACCTGAGTGTAATCATTGCGAGAGAGAGAGAAAGAGAGAGAGAGAGAGAGCAGCTGCAGCTAAATGTCCACAGGCCGTGCTATGACAAGGCTGCAATCTAACAGGCTTTCTCAAATCTGTAGCGCAAAGACACAGTTGAATCCCACCCCTCGTCCTTCTCGACCCATCTTCACTCGATCTTCTTCCGTACGGATGTCATTCTTCTGTGTGTGTGTTGTTAGTGCCGTTAATATGGCTTTTTTTTTTACCAGTGAGTACAAGTGTAAAGTTTTTGGATTATAGTTATAGTAAGGATCTTTACATGATGCTGCAAGACTAGAACAGAGCATTGATGATGCTAAGCTTACCTACAGCTTTTACACGCTGCACAAAATAAAAAGTGGTCTCTGGAAAAGAATTGTCTTTGAAGTGCTAAAGAAGTGGTTCTTCATTTAACACTTAAATTCACGACGGCCTTTGATTTAGAACGCAAATTTTCAACGAATGTAAAAGACCTGAGATCATAAATTAGGAGTTACTGAGTTAGGTATGATACCATTAATCTATTCCAAGCATGTAAGAAACAGGGATGAACAATATACAGTTGAAGGAAAAAGTTTGCATACCCTTAGGACAAAAGGAAGAACACAAAGAAATATATTTTATACCAATAAGACATTTGGTGTGTTTGGGTTTCACAGATGTTCCTTCATTATCACAAGTAACAAAAATGGTTGAAGAGTGTATGTTAAGATGTTAAGATATTAAGACTGTATTAATAGTGAAGAAAATCTAAATATCAATTCAAAAATTTGCAATGTCGCTTACTGGATGTGATATACTGTAAACATTCTCTAATAACTTCTATGTCCACCCTTTGCACTCTTTTTACACTCAAGTGTATTGTTTGTTGTTTATTAATCGTTATTGGCTCGCAATATTGGCTTTTGCAATACTGATATCGCAGAATCCTGCAATATACAAATGAGCCCTCTAACAAATTATAATTGTTTATTGGGTTCTCTAAGTGTTCTGGCCATCTTAGAGGTTCTAGATAAGTTTTCTGTGGGTCAAATGGTCAGATTAATGCAGGCCAGTCTTTAACAGTGAAACATCATGGGTTGACTGGTTTGTTTCAATATATTGCAAGTCATATCTCAATCACAATGGGTAGCAATATAATCGGAATATGCTATTTTTGTTCATATTGAGCAGCCCTAGTGAAAAAGAACCCAAACTGATTTGAAGGTAAGTTCAGTAAACAGTTTTATTTACTGTATATATGATATAGATATAATATGCATAATGTACATAATCAAGGCTGGGATTTTACCTGCAGAGACAGAAGCAAGTGAGAGCCAAAGTTCTGCAGAAGAACCGTGGCAAGTTCTTCAAGAATCTTGGAACAACCTACCAGCCGATTTCCTTATAAAACTGCACGACAGTGTGTCTAAGAGAATTGATGCAGTTTTTAAAGGCAAAGGCTGCTCACACCAACAAATTGATTTGTTTGAGTTTTTTTACTGTTTACTGCTCTTTATAGTATTTTTTTTATATTCAGAATCTTCAAAAAAAATTAATAAAAAATAATAATTTCATTATTTTTAAAAAGCGTGTTCGCTTTACAGAATTTCTTTACATATGCCAAAGACTTTTGCACAGTACTGTAGATCTAGGCCCCGTTTCCCAAAAGCATCGTAAAGTGAAGATCATCTTAACTGGTAGAGAGAGTGTTTAATATGATGCTCGCTCTAAAATTTAACAATGATCTTCATTCTGCAATGCGAAGTTGTACAAATTTGTCTGTTGTGTGTGGTCATCACTGATATGTGTGTCTGTGTGTGTATTAGAGTGTCTGTAATTTCTGTGTGTCTTTGGGGTTAATAAATCACAGGTCTCTCTTGCTCTCTCTCTTTCTGTGTGATATGAGGAATGTGATAGTTGCTTATATGCATGCAGGGGTTAAAAACTTAAGGATCTTTATGGGGTGAGAACGACGGAGCTGTGCTTTTGTCATGCTGATTGAGGCATGTCTGCATATCTTTTGTCTCTGATCTTATGTCCTTCAGAGTCTTTTATATGGAAAAAGAAAACTGCTCCTTTTGGCTTTAATAGTATCAATAAAGAAGATCTTAAAAGTCAGCGGTGACTCTCTCTATCAGTTCAGATGGGCTTTGTGCAACTTTGGGATACTTTAGCGAAAGTGCACACTGACTTTTTGACTCTTATGAAGCAGCATGGCACTAAAGCGGACTTAACTTCGTTTGGCTCGGGACATAAAAGACAATATATTACGGCAAGATACAGCTGGCCGCGGACCTAAAAGGACCATTAGCGGAGGGGGGGGGGCTAGTAATTGTGAAAAGATAAGGGGAAGAAAGAAAGGGGGGGAGGAGGTGAAGAAGGAAGAGAGAGGGAGGGAAGGGGAAGGGAGGATCAGGCCCAGTCTTCAAAGAGATATAAATTTTACCATTAGTTCAATTTGAATTGATTTCTCCCCCCCACCACCACCACCACCACCATCCCTCCACGGACGCTAAGAAACAGATGCCAAGATGCTTTTGTTACATTGCCCCAAACACAAAAGTAAGTACCGGAAGAAATAAAGTGATTGTAGTGGGGAAAGAGAGAGAGAGAGAGAGAGAGAGAGAGAGGCATGCAGCATCTTTGAGTCCTTTGATTGCTATCTCGAGGCTATACAGTGCAATTACTGGCTGGGAACATTAAAGAGGCAGATTACAAGCAGACAGGCTAGACAGGGAGGAACAGACACACACACACACATTAATGTCAGGCCAGGTACTGACAGCCGGACACTGTAATACACATACGTTCTACCTTCAAGTTAATGCATGGGGTCGACATAGTCTTATTACTGCATGTATATGAGAGCGACTCTTAAAGTTGGACATAGTTAAGGAACGTTGGGGTAATGCGTCTTTTTGTACGTCTTCATGGTATCCAACAAAATTGCTCTTGCTTGTTTGGTTGATGGCTCCTTCTGAGACTCATGTCACTTTGGAGGCTGGTTTTGAAAATAAGGTAGTGTGTGCATGGTTCGTACAGCTTTTCTAAAGTTAAATTCAAGCATCTTTCCAGCACTTTCAAGGTGGATAATCAGAGTTTTTTCAGTGTA
>JAOUQW010000034.1:2325416-2336182 GCA_028565825.1 Olivaichthys viedmensis
CTCTCTCTCTCTCTCTCTCTCTCTCTCTCTCTCTCTCTCTCTCTCTCTCTCTCTCTCTCTCTCTCTCTCTTTCTATCCTCGGTTCCCTGGCCTGTGTGTTTTTTTCGCTGCAGTACCGATTGTTCTGTATTCTTTGCGGTTTGACCCCTGGGTTGGAGACGTAGAGCAATGGAGCTCTCTCTCTCTCTTTCTGTTTTAGTCTTTCAGCTGCAAAAGAGCAGAGGGCTCACCCAGGGCACTCGCCGAACGAGGGATGATCCCTGCGTTAATCCCTCTGTAGATGTCCCACGCATGATTTCCTGGGTGTGGTTTGTTTATACGGCTGGAAGGTCACTTAAGGTCGAGAGCGAGAGCCTCACAGTCATGGCACACATAAGCCCAACGTTAGCCCGTGCTCAATTTGTGATTGGCCCATTTGCAGCTGTGTGGTGTCTATGGTCAGTCAAAGTGAGATGTGATTGGTTGAGGGGGTCAGTGGTATCGTAATGATGTCAGTCTTTGATTAGACAGTTGTTTTGTACACTGTTGCAAATCTGCAAACATGTGCAGGCGTTGGTTCACATAGGTGAATGACATCATACTTGCACATATAAAGAACATTATGCACTAAGGGACAGTGTTGCATGTAGCAAACCAGGACGTACAGAAAACGAGTAACGAAGAAGAAAGTCCTGTTTAACTGTAGTAAGGCAAGGCAAGGCAAGTTTATTCTAGTAAATAAAATGAATAGGAAAAGCTAAGTCCCTCACACGATAAATAAGAATTCAGTTGTTTACATTGTACTGAAAGATGTGATAATATTAGGCTGAAATTGGTCTCTCATTGCCTTCCATTTTTTCATGCACACCTCCAGGTCTTTGTCCCAGGTTTCCCCCTGACTTCCCCCGATAATTCCTTGTCACTCCACTGTTTTTGTAATGTTTTGAAGACGGGTCATATGAGCGCGCTCGGACATTCCGACGTTTCGGTTTATAGAGTGACTTTTCCAAACCTTTCCGACCTTCCGAAAGCATCGGACGTCTGTTTAGGAGGAAGCATGAATCCGACTTAAGCCCTGGAAACAAGTACTTGAAACTGCCACTCAACCCTGACACAAATGCGAGCTAATTTAGTCGCAGTTTACTAGCCGGGTAGCTATTCGGGATGACAGGAGGACATGGGGGCGTTCCCTAATTGCATATTCATGTATAGAAAGTGCGTGAGGTGTAGGAAAAGGAACAAGAGCAAACAGGGATGAATAGAAATCAAGAGAAAGAGGGCTGGGACTCCAGAGAGGGAGAGAACATAAAAGTGAGGCTGTTGCATGATGATATGATTCTCCAAACATTCAGGGGTTTTAAAGAGACAAACTAGCAGCAAAATTGAAACGTTTCTGAAAGACACAGCAGACAGGACGTCTGCTGGTCGGTTCCTTCCTTTAGATGCATGCAAGCAACTGTGTGTGCGTGAGTGTGTGTTCACTCTCTCCCAGACACACATGCTTACAGCGATGCCGACTGATGTCCTGTGCAGCATAAACACTGTTGGTGGTCTGATGGTTGCTCTATTAGAGCCGAACCTGCCAATACGACAAGTCTGTAGCGCGCGCGTGTGTGTGTGTGCTTCTACTGTAACCCCTTCAGGCAACTCATTACCTTCATAACCCTCCAGATAAGAATCTATGAAACATGGCGGGCGCACAGGCAGATTTCTGCCCCGGCTCACAATGTTGCCTTTGAGTACGTAGCCGTGATCAAAAGCCCAGAGCCGCCACTATTTCCCTCAAAACAAGTCTGTAAAAGCTCCCTGGGACGATTTCTTTCATTCCCCGGCGCTTTCTCTCTCTCTTTTCCTCTGACGAGGGACAGGACAGGTCCTCTTTGATCTGAGCTGATCAGCAGAAGGGAGCGAGGAGAAGAAAGAGAGGGAGAGAGATATAGATGGAAAGAGAGTGAGAGAGAGAGACACCATTGTGCGTGTTGATCCCTTTGGCTGGCACAACAAACACAGTTTTAGATTTGACTTTGCTTAATTAATTAGATATTCTGTTTAACAGACGGACTGATCCTCGGCCAAACGGTTCTGGAATGGAACTTCAAAGCGTGGGGATTGGGGGCAGGGGGGAGGATTTAGCCTGCAGGACACAGCGGCCTCCTCCTTGCGCAGTTTTAGATCCACTGCCGCCGTTCGCAACACGTTCCACACGAATCTGAACGCACAGCCAACATCGTTCCAACGTTGGTTAATTATTTCATGTTCTTTCATAACGAGCATGGTCTGTTTTGCTTTAAACTACGCCCGCACTCAAGAAACTCTTCTCGAATGGCTGATTCTGATTGGTGTTTGGGCCAGGATTGTTACCACAGTGCAAATGTACTTAGTAAACATGTGAGCTCAGTTTGTGATGTCACTAAATCAATTCCACGGCTTTGGACTAATCAAATCCGATATGCAAAATATTACCCGGAACCTTTTAACCACAGAACCTAACCAGCTAGCTAACTTAGCCAATGTTAGTGATGAACACAATAGTTTTGACAGTTGTGGTATATATTGATGGATTTGGATACTGTTATATAAATAAATCACTCAGAATACGGCGATGCAAATTTATACTGAAATCCCACTGTGACAAATGCGAGCTAATTTACTAGCAGTTAACTAGCCGGGTAGCTATTAGGGATGACAGGAGGACATGGGGGCGTTCCCTAATTGCATATTCATGTATAGAAACTTTAGCTTCCTTTTATTTGATTGGTTCTAATAGTTGGCAAAAATTTGCCATACAGCTGAGAGAGCTGATAGTCAGTGACTGTAAATTTAGGAACAAATAACTTCCTGTGTTTGACACCTGTTCCACATTACATACACTTCCATATATACCCCGGACTTTACAAAGTCTTGCCTATAGTTTTCTCGAGCACAGCACATGTATTCTCAACCCATCTGTGTGTGTGGTCTGTGACAACACATGTATATACAGTATATATATATAATGAGTAACACATGCAATGAGTGATATTTTGAGCTCAAACATATGGGAATGCCATATAGTTTTATTTTAATACAATTCTTTCAAACATAAAAAAAGCTTTTCTTCAGTAGTGCAGTTTTTCTACACTGGTTTATAACAATTAATATTTGGTGAAGCCTCCCCTGGAGAGAATAACAGCCCTAAGTCTCTTCCTGTAATATCGAAAAAGCTTGGAAACACTTCTAGAAGGATCTTGGACCCTCCTCCATGCAGAACATTTTAAGCTCCTTTATATTCTTAGGTTTGCGCATGTGGACCGTCCTCTTCAATTCAGACCACAGATTTTCAACAGGGTTCAAATCTGGAGACTGAGATAGCCGTTGCAAAACATTGATTTTGTGTTCCGTAACTATCTCTGTGTTGACTTGGGTGCATGTTTGGGGTCAATATCTTGAAATGTTTATATAAGTCTTAACCTACTGGCAGAGGCAACCAGGTTTTGAGCTAAAATATCCTGGTATCCTGTGCTTAATTGTATTTTTTATTCATTACCTGACTTGTGAAGGTCAACAACCATCTGTCTCTTTTATGTTGAAAGTTCTTTGGTTTCCCCCATGGTGATAAAGGGATTTTACATTTGTGCAACCTCATATTTGGCCAAAGGCAACAATATAATTTCTGGAGACTGAGAGCAATAAAAAAAAAAAAAAGAAGCATTTATTTAAAATGTTCTTCAGTGATGTTAATAATTATACCCCATAAGGCTTTGTGAGAAAATACTCTTATTTCAAAAGTTCTTATGAAAAGTATTTTTGTTAGAAGAAAGGTAAGTAATTTTATCAACTGTTTGAGTTCCCTTGTGTGCCAGTGATTCTGGGCTTGACTGTATAGCGTGTACACAGTATCTAATAGCTTAACATTCAAATATTTCTGTGCTCATTATCACATAAGTCCCGAGCCTATGAAAGTTTCCATGGGAGAGTGTGAGGGTGTGTGGTGGAAATGTGGCAGTGCTGATTGCTATGGGAAGTGTGTTGAGGTCTTGCACTGAGCCGATCAGAGAGGTTATAAATAGTGTCGGAATAACTCCAGTGACGTGCTTCAGAACGCACTTTTAATTGGTTTTTCTGCCAATTATGTGACCATTTAAGTCACCTTGGCTAAGCTGCTCGGAGATCAAATCAAACAGGAGTGTGAGACAAGAGTGAGTGAATGTGTGTGTGTGTGTGTGGGTGTGTGTGTGTGTGTGTGTGTGTAAGAGGGAGCGAACCTGACAGGCTCAGTGCCCACAATATCGCTATCGAAAAGGGCAGAGAAACACCTGCCGACCCAGAGATGTGAGACTTAGTGCTCCCTTGAGACAGAAATACACTTCCTTCTCAGCTTTAAAAAAAAGTTAAATTTTCACATCCAAATTCCAAACTTCAAAGCCATGACTCCTTTGTAAAAAAACGCAGATCTTCCTTGGTGAAGGGCGCACAGCAACTCCCGCTGAAAAGTATGTAACAACATTTCACTGCCTGATAGTCAGTGGGTAAAAAACCCCACCACTCCTACCCCTACCACTCAACACTCTTAGGCCGGGGTTATACTTCACATGTGACCTTCTTCGACCACTTCCTCTGATTTTGCACAACAAGGTAAACAGTGAAGATGGCGGAAGTTGAGACGGTTATGATAATGTGTATCTTGAGAAAATGGCAGAAACGTAGATGGTGTATCAGGCCATTAAACCAATCTTGTTGCGACAAGGGAGAGTATATTTCTCTCGTCTCGCACATTAGCTGCCACGCATGCGTTGTTCGGCGCATTGCTTCACCTACTGCCAACGGAGTTTACGTCGGTATTGCAACACGTGTACATGACGCGTTAATTTTTGTGCACAATCGTTGCACTGAATGAACGCAGGATACGCGCGGCAGCCATCTTGTGTACAGGTACTTAAAAGCAAGTAAAAACTCGGCCTTAGAAAAAAGGGTTCCTCAGGTGTTTTCTGGATAGTTAAGGATTCTTAGCTTACTGAGTGAGTTCTACTTGGAACCCTCTCTGATAGGGAAACACTCTGTTGTAGACTTCTACATAAAACCTTTAAGTCTTCCCCAAGAAGGACAAATTGAAGAATCCTTTAGGATTCAAGATGTAACCATTTTCTCGAAGAGTGTACTGCTATTATTGGTGTTACTATTGTTCTTATTGTTAGTATTCTTACTATTATTGTCATTATCACTACACTCTTAGGAATAAAGGTTCACCAAGGGTTCTGTGGATGGTTAAGGGTTCTAGCATCATAATGTGGTTCTACCTGGAACCTTTTCTGAAAGGGAAACCCTCCGTTGTATGGTTTTATATAGAATATTTAAGGGTTTCCTCAGCGGGGATACCAAAGAACACTTAAGGGTTTTAGATTTAACCCTTTTTCTAAGAGTGTTCACTAATAGAAAAAAAGTGGTTCCTTAAGGGTTCTTTGGATGGTTAAGGGTTCTAGCTTCATAAAGGGGTTCTACCTGGAACCTTTTTTTTTAAGTGTAGTGCGTTTTCATGTACACTTATGACTGTGTGTCTGTTTGTGCTGTATTTATAGACATGACTGTGATTCTGAATCTGCGTATGAGTGTGTGTCGTGACTGTGTGTGCATATTCGAGTGTTAATACTAAATCCCTTGCCATCATTTGAACAGAAGACAGCATACAGCCTCCCAATTGGATTAACAGATTAGCCCTTTGTACCTCTGCTCTCGAGATGTTCCCAGACATGCTAACACTTGCCTGACTAATGTTCACACATATATACACATCCTCACTATGCCCTTTACCTTTAGGAATGCAAAGGTTGTCTACCACATATTGCGCTAACCCACAATGCAACAGGATGCATAACTGGATCAAGATAATTGGGAAAGGAAAGCTTAATGAATAGGATGATGTGCATTCAACAAACAAGCCCCAATATACAAATCTGCATACGCAGATCTAAGACAGAGTGGTACCTCAAAATACAAATGGTAGCTGACTAAAAATGGGAAACAGGAATACAAACATGACCCCAGTATGTCTTAATCCAATCCGGAAAGGGAAGGTTACTAAGCATTACTAAGGTGCAATGGTAAATAACAGTACAAACAACTTTCCATATACAAATTTATATCCATAGCCCAGGAAAACAATACGTCTGTCCATCAAATGACCCAAAAAGCGTTCTATTAATCTAATGTTATACATAAATACTTCACAATAGATGGAAATGGATGATGAATGGACAACCAATTGACCGCTCTCTAATGTAACACTACATGTGACTGCGAGCACTTTTCTCCCGATGCTCCTGTCTCCTGAGCTTTGATTGATGAAGTGTTACTACTAGAGATTTATCCACGCGAGACAGAGAAGTCAGGCCTGCGTTTTTAAGCCGCGTCCATAATGTATGGGCACACACACACACACACACACACTTACACGTGTGGCCATAATGTGTGGACACATTTTCTTCAGGTCAACAACTCGCAGCTTTTTTACCTGCTGTCACCTCCTTTTCCCTCACACTCATTCACTTTACCTCTTGCCCTGCCCCCTAACACTCACACACAGAGACACACACACATACACACGCACACACACACACACACACACACACACTCTCCTTCTTCTACTTCTCCAGCACATCACGTGACCAGGTTCTCCAGTAGCCGAGACTTCTCCGCACGCTAAGCGGCATAAATAAAGCCGCTTGTTTGGCGCAAAGCCACTGAACGAAAAAAATTACTTCCTCGAACCCGACATGGCTATAATTAAGTGTTGGAAAGCAGCGAGCAGGTCCCACAATTTGTAGCGCAGCAAATCATATTTTCCACCCGAGCGATATGGACATAACCAATGATTTAATACGAGGGAATGTCATAATTATTTTCGGGGATCGGGTTGCCGCTAATGGGAGCACGCTTGAAAGCCCTAATTAGGTTTTTGTAGTCGACTGTCACCGGCGAGGGCGAGGGAGAGAAAAGACAAGGTGGCTGAGGAAATAAAAGTTCGCAGCGCCGGGGCCAAGGCTGTAATTTGAGCTTCGGCTCCAGGACGAGGCGAAATCACGAGCGCTCGCGCGGCAGCAAAACACGCAGCGAGTAATTGCGAGGTGTCGACCCACACCTTGTGAGTGCATGCACGTTTGTGTGTGTGTAAGGGATGGAGGGGGGATTTTGGGGGTGTATGATTACCGGGGTATCCTCTTTGTGCGACAAGTGTGGAGGAGAGGAAGAAGGAAAAATAAAAACACACCAATTACAAAGTGAGTCATTCGGAGAGACATTCAGGTAATAATAATGACTTTGTATAAGGGCCTTGTGTAATAGGATATGTTGCGGGAAAAAAAAGAAAAAAAGATCTTGGTTAAAAAAGTTCCCATAGGCAGCGTGTTTGAAAAAAAAAAACGACTTCACTTAGCAGCTGGCATGGGCTATATGTGGGATAATAATACCAGAAATGATGATAGAGTAGCCTGTAGGAAGCATCCGCTGCATGCCTGAAGCATGAGGATATTTGCTCTGGGTGTCTGTGTGTGTGCAAATGTGTGTGAGTGTGTTTCAAGCATAGTTCATTGTCATCTCTGCTACAAGGCTGATGTTGTTGGGAAAAATGGAAATCTGGGCAGCATAACACACAAGCTACCTTTAGGAGCGAGTGTGCCGCAATTTCATAGTTAAACCCATTAAAGTCTCAGCTTATTCACTTATTCACTATAAAGCTTATTATTGAGTAACTATAGTGAATTATTCAGTAATTACAGTGTTTACTTGTGTAGTTACAAGAACGATGAATGTAAATCTGGACCCATTGTCAGGTTCTTGGGAGTTTAAGGGGTTAAATTTGTACTTTTAACTGCAATGCTGACATATTTGGGAAAATCTGATTAAACATTTACTCATTAGGCAGACGCTTTTATCCAAAGCAACTAACAATCGAGCTGAGCAGTTGAAGGGTCTTGCTCAAGGACCCAACAGTAGCAGCTTGGTGGAACCAGGATTCAAACACACAACCTTCTGATCAGTAGCCCAGAGCCGTAACCGCTGGACCATCACTGCCCTTAAATGGTACACTCTCAGGAAAAAACCTTTGCTTGTCGCTGGGGTGAAACCCTCAAGGGTACATCATTTGTACCTTTAGTATGTATCTTTTACCTGTAAACGTGAATATAGTGTGCCTTTAAACATAATTAAAGGTACATAATTAGACGTTAAGGATCATAAGGTGCATAATTATTAAGCATAATAAGGTGTTATGTATGTTCTATAACATGCTATACATGCATTTATGATGCCTTATGAATATAAGATTAATAGGAAGTGTTATCCAACGTTTATATAGAAAAAAGTACTGTAATTAGACAAAATATATTTGATTATTGTGTTGTCTTGCCACAGAACATTGCTATACACTATACACACCGCGAATGCAGCTGTTTTGCCTTTTTATATTATTTTTTTTACTTTTTCTTTAACATATGTTTTTCCTAAATGTTATTAACCCCTGAAACTCCCAGGATCCATCGGCAGGTACAGACTTACATTCCTCAGTCTTGTAGCTACATACCTTTCCTACTAGTTTCATAGTTGTTACTGAATAATATGCTTTAAGATGAATAACTGAATGATTAGCTGGGAGTATAAGGGGTTGAATTACCTTGGAAATGACCTGAAGCCCATTTCACAAGCTGAAGAAAGTAACCAAAAATGTGCCTATGCAAAACAAAAAACCCTATACAAACCATTTAGATAGTTAGCTAGCTAGGCGGCCTACTAATGTAGCATCACCTGTTGGTTTGACATGAAGAACTCCACCGATATATCGATACACCCATCGCAACTTGGTGTGTAAATCGGCAGTTTTACAGGGAGGACAGTTTTTGTGATTTGTTTCAACCGAGCCGCCCCCTCGCATCCCCTTTCAAATTGAGCCTGGAGTATCACACACTGATAAACATCAGTCGCTACTTCAGTGTGTGTTGTTTTTAGCTTCTGACCTACATGAAAGAATGGAAAAGACAGAATGTGCACTATAAATATTATGCAAACAGGTGATTAGTTTGTAACCATAGCATGTCTGGCTGTTCAGACAATGACCATGCAGGTGTGTCTCTATTGTGTATTAGACAGGAGGGTGTTGAAATATGTATGTGTTTGTGTGTGTGTTTCACCTGGCCAAGGTGGGCCCAGTGTGTCGGGGTTTCCCCAGATGTGCTGCAGGGGCTGGCCTATGTCCAGAGGAGGAGGGCCATCCAGCCTCCAGGCACTTAGCAACAGACACACGAAGACACGACACCTTCCTGTCAACAAACAACACCGCAGATGCCTTCGTGATCACACACATATACACACATGTACACAAATACACACATAAACACACACACACACACACACACACACAGTCTCTATCAGTCATTAGCTTGTAGGGGAGTTAAAAGCAGACATTAGGTCAGTGGGGAGCCTATGAGCAAGCAGACAGTGTGTGTTTGTAGGTAAAGTGCATCACAGACTACTTATTAACTCAGCACAAAGTGTTACTATTATCTCCCATCTCCTGCTATGTTTATTTATAATTTTTCATTTTATAGTTTGTTAGAACATAAAGCAGAACATAAACACGCACATAGCAATCTAGCCCAAATGCTAATTTCCATTTTTAGCTTAGTTAGTTGCACATATTTTTTAAAAGGCAGTTTCACAATAAAACAGTACTGTTTCCTTTCATTCAAGGCCTAATCTGGGTAATACCCACTTATTACAAATTGGTTAATACATTTGACATGGGTTAGTGAACAACTTACACACAGGACCTGTTAATGCATTTCATTTAGTACCATTTGGTTAGATAGGTTAATGATTATGAGCATAGTCACAGTGCATTTAACACAATGGAATGTGAACATATAATGGGCTGAATTGAGAAAAAAAAAAAAACCTTACAGCTATTTGTCCACACATTAATGTGATCACACTGGAAAGATGAGTAGAATTGTGTGTGTATTTATCGAAGGGGACTTTTAACCATTCTGTACAATTATTCCTGTTTGTGGAATGTAAAAACTTTAGTTATGGGTTGTGTACTTTTTACATAAAGTTGCCCGTGCATTTTAATCCCTGCAAGACAAAGATCACTGCAAATATAAAAAACTTCCCTGTGCATTCCATAAAGTCTCAAATGTCACAATAAGCATGGGAAAGAGCTGTTGGCATGCAGTATGCGAGCATTTCAGGTTCCAACACTGCCAGGTTCTACAGAGTAAAACCACACCACTGTGTCTGTGTCTGACCTCAGATTAGGTTTCATCCGACTGGCAGGACAGAGTTTCTAGGATTTGGTATTATACTGAGCGACACCAGTGAATTTATTGAAAAATGTAATACATGATCTGAAACTTTATCTCTTATTTTGATTTTGTTCAGATGAAAGTAATGGTCCTTTACCAGCGTATCTCCCCCAAAAAGTTGAGTTGACGTTAATCTTGTGTCACATGTCGTGACGTCACCATGTACTAGGGGCGTGGCTTTATTTGATTGACAAATCAGCCACGGCCCAGACATCATCATAGACTACAATTACATGCAACATATGTTTTTATTGCTTTGGGATATTTATGCTGAGTGTCTAGCAGCTCAAAAGAAGTCCTACACACACACACACACACCAGCAGCCCAGGACCACACTTCCTAGAATCCACCACTCACTCCCAGATCACATGACATGTGTCACCTGAGCTACTTCCTCGTTCCCTCTCACCTGACTTTTGATCACACACACCTGATCCCAATCACCATTCCCCTTT
>JAOUQW010000034.1:2366280-2378471 GCA_028565825.1 Olivaichthys viedmensis
TGTTTGAGTTCTGGTTAACCACCGTCCACGTGAGACATAGCAGATTCTACACACACACACACACACACACACACACATACACATAAATACACACATCATGGGGCTTACAGGGATTTCATGGATGACAAAGCACTCTACACTAACATCAATCTTGTTGCTTGACAGAAAATCAGATTGATACACTGACTTAAACTTTGTAAAACAAAGTAAAAACCTATAGAGAACTGTGAAAGAGAAGCAAAAAACAAATAAAAACAGCCGTAAGAACTCACGGCCGTATGTGCAGCAGTTTTACCACAACTTATGTATTAAGACAAATACATCAGTTACCTTTGTAGGTTTTTACTTCCGCGACAGAAACGGGATTTAAAAATCCACACTGATTTTTTCCCGGTGTCTCATTTATATAAAGACGGTAAAAAAAACCCCTTCTATCACTACATGACCCTCTAAAACAATACATTTACGAGGCCTGATTTTTTCATGTTCTCTCACTAGTGTCGGAAAGACGAGCACAAAGATGCATTTTGACAGCGTGGGAATAAAATAAGCCCTGCCCCCAGTTCATGTAGTTGTCACTGCCCTTGACCCATAACTTTTCTGTAAAATACGCCCGTGACCGAACATTACTTTTGTTTAAACTTGTTTAAAGATAATGCAGTTACTAGGATCATGTTTTTGTTACATTTTCCGGAGTAAAAAACTTAAAAACGTGGCATGAAAAACAAAGCTGTATGCCTATGAATGTCTATGAATCATTTCAGTCATTTTCATTCAGTCATTATTGTGTTATAATTGTGCTACGAGCACTTGTGTTATAATCTAAAAGATGATTGCTATTTATCTAAGGAGGCTTCATTACATCCCCACTCATGTGCACTTCTCTGGGTTAATATGCCTGTTCCTCTCCTCACCATCTGAATACTGAGTACTATATACAATGTACTCATTCATCCTGCTGCTTGCACACACTCTCTCTCACACACACACACACACACACACACACACACAGTATCAAAGGATCGATAACATTTCGCTTTAATACCACTCATAGTGGCACAACGTCACCATCAAACCCTAATAAACCTTCTTCGGGCCAAGACACTCACACTCCCATGTATACCAGTTATAGGAGTTAACACATAAATCTAGCGCTAATGCATGGCAAATGAGTAAGGCTCTGATTGAAAACCTCCATTTGGAGCCATTTTAACACCTGTAAACGTTAAGAGGATGCAAAGTTGTAAATACGTAAGAAACACAGTGTAAGTGCTGTGAAAGTCTGAAAGCTCATGACACCAAATTGAAGTCTTAAAAAGACGTTTGCTCTTGACTCTTAACATCGCTTGTGGAGTGTGACATCATCCGAGGCACGGTTATATATTTTTTACATTGTTTTTACAAATTTGGTATTATTATTATTATTATTATGGTTTATTTTATTGTTCAACGTCTTTAATATTGGCTCTTCCAGATCTTCAACATGATAAGAAAGGTAGCTAGGAGAGTCATTTAATATAGAAAAAAAGAAGACAAATTACAGAATGCTGGATGCAGACAAAGCCTAGTTTTAGCCTAATTACACTTTTCTAGGTGATTTTCTCCATAAACTTATTTTTATTAAATATAAAAAAATATTGTAAAAAAGTGAGTCCATCAAGGTCAGAGGTCGGGGGTCGTAATTGAATACAAACTGCACACTTATTAACTAAATTCACAAATGCTATGCTCCTGGCTTACTTGTTACTTGGCTTAAATGTATTGTATGCGACTGAAGTGAGTGTAGACGTTTTTTGTTTCTACGACTTTTCAATAGTACATCCTTCAGTGCTACTATTGTAATGTCTGTCTTTGTTAATTTTTTTATTCTTCCACCTCTTGTGTGGCCTAAATAATATTGACTCTTCCAGCCAAGAGATTTTTTTTTTTCCCCCAGAGTTCATGCTCATAATATGAAAACTTTGTTTTCTTCCTTAAAATGCAGGGCACAAAAAAAAAAAATCCCCCAATTTGATGGACAGTCTGAACAAATGGGGGGGAATCTAAAGAAACTCGAGAGCGGCATTATCCTCGCCTTTCTCTCCGTGCATTTGCATATGTTTACCCATCCGCAGTCTATGTATATCAGCCATATTAATAGGTGGGAAAATGTTTGGAAATGATGCTGACAAGACATGCACTTTTGTGAGGACCGACTTTTTTGTGCTCCCTTTCTTTTTTTTTCTTTCACACCATCTCTTTCTCTCTCTGTCTCGCATTTTCCAACTCTTTCTCTGTGCAAAAGCAAGTGCCATGAAAATGCACTATAAATCTGTTTCCCAGAGGAATTCCAGCCTGTCTGGCTGAAGCTGACAGCTGAGATTCGACACTTGTTGTGCAGTCAACAAACAATTTACCTTAGCTTCACTGGCTCTCAAAGGCTCTCGCTCTCGCCCTGTCGCTCGGATCACGTGAAAAATGTCGTTGTCAAAGCGCTTTCTCCTTTCACTCCCTGGCAAATATGGCCGATGAGCCGGCCTGGAGTTCTCCAAAACACGTTAAGCCGCGACAGGCGTTAAGCTCGGGAAAGCCGCTATCCACTTCCTTTCCTCTTTCTCCCATTTGGGGCAGAGACCTCGGCATAGTATAAAACACTTAGAAACAGGCTGAAGCAATGTTTATTTCCACATGATAAGAAACACAACTAAGGGAGTAATTTAATAAAGTTTAAATAAAGTTAAAAGGAAGCGAAATCACAGCATGCAGGATGTAAATGAAGCCCTAGCCTTGGCTTAATTGCTCCTTTTTAGGTGGTTTTTCGACAGAAACCACTTTTTATTAAATAAAAGAAAAAATGCAAAACTTTTTTTTTGTCCAATGCAATGAATCCGCCAAGGTCAAAGGTCATCCCATAGAGAGTAGTGGTGCATATGGAATTGATTACCTCATTCACACATACTTACTTTAATAATTAAAGTGTTCAGTCATACGACATTACAGCCAGACGTCCCTATGACTTTTAATGACCAACATCATGCAGTGTAATAGTTATTAGTTTCACTTATTATTTTATATACTATATTAACATACCCAAAATGCCTTTCAGTATTTTTGTAAGTATTTTTGCTGAGCTGTAGCTTACACAAACCTTGTATCGATGCTTTATTTTCAGAGGAATGTACCCACAAACAAATCTTAAAGTACAGCTGGGATTACAGAGCTGCATAATGTCGAGTGTTCGCACACATCTGAAGACTTTTCGTCAACTGTTTGATGCATGCTGTTCTTGTGAATCTTTCTGGAGTACTAATTTGGCACACTGTTTAGAGTAGAAGTAAGTGATTTTGGATGCGATTTAACTTCCTGTACACCTGTCTAAGGTAGGAAGTGAACTAAAGGTCAGTCATTAGGAGGTGGAGACTTCTCAGTCAAGCCGTCCAGACTGTAGAATAACGACCACTTTGAACTCATAAAAAAGAAAAAAGAAATAGCATTGTTTATGGCATAGCCTTTAAATTATTTATATACTACACAAGTATAAAAATAATCTTGAAGCAACAATTAAATGATTGAATAGCAAAGAGCATTAAAATAGATAATAATAATAATAATAATAATAATAATAATAATAATAATACAAAATCTGAGTAGTAGCCCCCACCAATTGTTAAAACTGTAACTTGGCCAGATGAAACAACGTTTTCTTCTTTAAATGAAGGTGCATTTATTTATTTATTTATTATTTATTATTACTTTCACAACCTGCCTTTTTATGAACACATTGTTTAATTGAACCTATTAATTGTTGGATTGTTTCTGCCAATAGGATATGATCTGTCCTCAAACTACCAGAATGAAGATTGAATCTCTGATCTCAGAGACATTGTGCAATATTCAATGTCATCTATGTGATTTCTTTCAAATGAAAAAACAAAAAAAGTAAAAATAAATAAATAAAATGAAATATGAAATATGCTTTCATGCACTGTGATTTTCCTGCCTAATAATAAATCCACCTTAAGCTCTCAGGTGGGAGATCACTGTGTGTTTGGGTGCTAAATGAGCTTCAGAGGCTGATGAGGTCACTACACATTAAAGCCAACACACTGTTCGAGCAAACATTTTAATGCACAAAATGCCCTTAAATCTTGTGTGGATTGACAAACTGATACAGCTTAAGAGAAACCAATTAATAATTTACATAAGTGAATTGTCTGGGCTTGCGTACTTTACAATGCTGTGTACTTTCTCACAGATGGAATAGCAGTGCAAACAGGGAGTGATAACACTGAGAAAGAGGAGGGGGACTGATATGGGATGAAAGGGAAAAGAAGAAAGGAACGGCTCTGTTGGGGAGGATAAGAGGCCACGGAAGGCCACAAAAGCACTGGTGTTACCGCATCCTCTAAATTATCGACAGCACTCAACACACACTCATACACACACACCGCTCAGGATACAAGAATAGCACGGGCCGAATAATAGTATCTCTAATAAGCAGCAAGGCCAATTAGCTACATAAGAACGCTATAATCACTCGCCATGGGAAGATATGAAAGAGAGAGAGAGAGAGAGAGATGGAGGGAATAGCTGGATAGATGAATAGCTGTTTGGCAGGTGTAATTAGACATGTACTGTATGCGTAGCACTACGGGGGGTAGCCACGGGTGAAAGCATGCATGTATCGTCATTGTGTGATTTTTTCCTCCATTCATTCTCTCTTATCACTTCGAAAAGGAGCACAAAGAAAAAGAAGAAAGATTCGTATTAAAAGCTGTAAAGCTGCAATGTAATTGGGCCCCAACCAAACCCCTGTGGGATTCACGGAAAACTACAGTAACTACAGTAAGTCGTTCACCCTTCAGCATTTTAATAATAATAATAATAATAATAATAATAATATCAAAGTGCTTTACATATAAAAGACTAGAAAGTCAAAACAAAGTATTTATGATAAAGCACATTAAAGAATCAATGTACAGTCACTCATGATATAGTAAACATATATTTTTTTTAATGTGTATTTTAATACTGTGTGGCTCAGTATACAGTTTTAGTGAGCATGCTGCATTTTTAATAAACAATGTAATAATATTCAGTCAAATATTGCCTGTATTAACATTATTTTAAATTGTTTTTATTATACTGTTTTTATTGTAATCTTCATGATTTGTTAAATTTTTGGGTTTTTTTTTTGTTTATGGATAAAAACTGATATGGCTTCATCATTAGTTAAACACACAGATATCAGCCTCATTTTAACAAACTTTTGTTTGCCAGATTTTTACATTCCTGCAACAGGAGTGGGGGAAAAAATCCAGAGACATGAAAATGTACATCTCATCATGGCCTAAAGACTACACAGTGGAGTGCTAAAGTTTGTCTCCCCCATGGTTTTTGAATGGAAAAAATGAAAATGTACCCCTATTGGGTGTATCCTGCAAGAAGAACAAGACAACAATCTAAAACATAAAGCGAAATTTTAAAATAATAGTTTGAAAAGAACCAGAAACAAGAAGTCAAAGTTTTGGGATGACCCTCTCGTTCTCCAGACCTGCAGAGTTATCTTCTTTAATTGATCTTAAGGGTGTGAAAACTTTTTCACTCGACTGTAGGCCATATTTTAGGATGGAAACATTGTCCGTTATCATCGTGCAAGCTAAAACTGTTTCTTTTAAGGTGATAGTTGAAGCCCTTTTCATGAAGCCGAGATGAATTTTTGCCTTTTTATCCAAAGATTTCCCTGGTGAATGAGTGAGGCGGTCGCTTGATCGACCAATAAAAGACTTTTCCTAAGGAGGAAGAGCAAGAGAAAGAGAGATGGAGAAAAGAATGAGAGGGATGAAGAAAAAAAATGTCGGCGTGAAAAGAGGGGTCATGACTGGCAGTCCATCTGAAGAGTTTCTACATTCTCACAAAGACCCATGACATCATCAGGTATTGAAATATACAAGGGGAAAGAGAGATGTGTGTGTGTGTGTGTGTGTGTGTGTGTGTAAGAGAGAGAGTGTGAGGAGATTAATCAGCTTTGTTTGCTGTGACATTCCCTTTTTTCTGATGATCGTTTTGTCCCCCACAAGCTTTGTTTTCAGAAACACGGTGTACACGGTGTACCCTATACCTCATATACTCTGTGTGTGTGTTTGTGTGTGTGTGTGTTTTCCCCTTAAACACTCCTTGTTCCTGTCTGTTTAGGTGGCTAAAATTGTAAAATCTGTGTTAACAGATGAAATATTTTTATACTCCACCCCTCCCTCTTCATCCCTCTCTCCTCTGTAGCAGGAGATTTGAAAGGCTTCGGCATAAAAACGCGATACGAGAGACAGCAAGGTCAGACAAAATCTATTTATTTCATAAATAAAGGTATGACTGCTAACCATGCCCCTCATGTCAACCTGTCATATGTGTGAAACTTTTCATATAAATTGGCTCCTATAATTTAATATGAATTTGTAATTGATTTAGTGACCCACGCTCTTCCTGCAAATTTGTAACAATTTGCACGATTCAATTTGCATGAAACCCGTACGAATTTGTCACGAGATGAGTCTGGAAATGAATTAGCTGTTCAGGTCGGGATGGACTCTCTGTACACTGGAAGACAAAATCCATAGGAATTGTAGGAGCGAGAGCGATTTTGTTAGATTGTAAACGAATGGACGATACCATAGTCATCCATGGCCTGTAACTGTCCTGCTGTCTGGATGGGAAGGATGGCATTCGTCTCTCCCCTGTTGATCAAAGTGACTCTAGCCAATCATGAGCGTTTGTTAGCCCATGTATACAGAAGAGGGCAGTTAGCGTCTCCTCCAAGCTCATTTAGCTGTGCTATGACATTAGTAACTGGCTTTATACTGTATGTCTCGGAGGAAGCACGTGTTAGCCAATGAGTCTCAGGTTTGTAGCTGTCGTGTAATTGGGAGAATGTGCTGGTGGGTGGGAATTAGCAACGACTAAGTTGGGAGAGATGGGGTTAAAAAAATGTAATATTTTTTTTTTTATATCAAAAGAAACTTATTATGTGTAAAATAGCACAGCAATTTGTATCGCTTTTGAAAATGTTGGCACCCCCACATTAGAAAACAATGCATGGACTAATGGGAAACTTTAGACTCCATCTTTAAGTGATCAACATGTATTTCTGACCAGTTTTTTAATTGGTCAGTCACTTTTTAACACATCCGAAAAAACGCAGAAATCAAACTTGGTTCGAATTTAAATTGAGAGACATTTTCAGACTTGTGCAAGTTACCATAGAGTGCATGTTTGTTTAGAATTTTTGCTGTGTGTTTTTTGTCCACACACACACACACACACACACACACACACACATCAAGGAGACATGCAAATCCCACAAATGTGAAGAACCATCAAGTGTCTGTACTGGAGGGGTGACAAATTCTCCAGGGCCACGTTATCTCACTCTGTGGCTTTCAGCTCACATGCTATAAACACAAAGAGACTCACACATGCACTAATGTAGTCCACCACACACACACACACACACACACACACTTATGATGTCTAATGCTGTGGCTTCTAGTTGGCACGCTATGGTCTACACACACACTTACTGTATACACGTATACACATAGACAATAAGGCAAACATTTCTTCTTCCTCTTCTTGCAGTTTAATCTCCTGTACATTAATATGTATTTTTAATTTTTTTTAAGGGAGAGTGGCGAGCGGCGAGCTTTGGACAAAAAAAACTGCAAAGTGAAAAATCAATACACCACATACAGTACATAGAAAAAGTATAACTATGTTATACTGTATATGTATAGAAAATGAAATAAAGCTCACAGTTTTCAGAGGCAGGACTTCACAGTAATGCCAATATTTTAATAACACACTGAGTTCGTGTTATGACTGTTGAGTCAGCTCTCAAACCTTATGATAAACATGTACCAATTCCAGGAAAATGGACCATCTATTTTCTGAAAACATCATCAAAATAACCTTCGAGAAAAGCATCACGGACATCTGGCAGAAAAATAAAAAAAATTTAAACCACGAGTTATGATGATTCATTCGCCTTCCTGAATGTTATGAAGTGTAGACTTGAGTCAGTCTCGTAAACGCTCACCAGACCCCTCGCGTCGCTGAGGTCACGCCGTGAGTGACCACAAACAGTCGGAGAATTCTGGGAATTTTTTCACCTCCCGTGCACAACGGTGAGACCTTGAGCACCTATGAAATCATCTACTAACCAGGTTAATAAACTTCTGATATCACTCCATTCAGAGTGAGAGAGAGAGAGAGAGACAGAGAGAGGGAAAGAAAGAGAAAGACGTCTAATTAAAATGCCTCAATCTCCTTCCCACTAACGGCGCAACAAAGAACACACCATTCCCCCCCACACACACACAAAATGGATCCCTCTATAACCCCCCTTCATTATAGGTAAATACTGACTCATGTTTACTTAGTGATGAACACATTTTTATCAGCTTTTCATGGAAAAACAATTTGGCCTTGAATGCCGAATGTTTATGTTTGATCAGCGTGTATGAAAGGCTTCATTTAGAGCGCTTCAGATGAAACTGACCTGGTCACGCCTGATAAGCAAGACGAACATCAATACAGTGCCACGCAAAGAATTCGCACAATTTTATCCTCTCACACCCTCTTACATATCACATTTGTTGTGCGTTTAATGTACATTTGTAGGACTGATGTACAGACTATTAGGAATTGTAGGAATTGACTTTGATTTGAGGAGGGATGCAAGGAGGTTTCTTCCCCTCAATTATTAAATAAAATGACAAGAATCATCCCTCTTGCAAAACTGCCATCCTTCTTTTCATCCCCCTTGAATTTATGTTGTCATGCAACATCACTATTATCAATATTTAAATTCCATTTGTATGTAAGAGTTACACATCATAGTGCCATAGACAAATTTCCTATAAATAAAATACATTGGTGTAAAGCACGCACCTCATGCAGAAGAGGTGGTTATGTAAAAATCAGGGTTCCCAGATTGGTCGACTGTTACCAGTCCAATCATGGTTTAAGACTTCACAACATACCATCTCAAACTCAGAAATGACATCTAAACTAAATGATATCTATCAGCACAAGGTTAGTTGTTTCCTAGTCTCACAAGCCAGATTTCTAGCTGTAGATATTTCATCACTAAACGTGAACAAGCACCGCTTACTTTAACATGAAGAGGCCATTAGACTGATACCGCAGATGACCAACCACAGACTTTTCCTTTATCCCATCGGCAAACACGTGAGGATATCTCGTTTGCTCGTCACTAATTGCTTCAAACTAAACTCTGGAATAACTTTCAAAGACTGCGAACTTATATAAACCCTGTGATATCTTCTCTGGAAATCTCATTTTGTCCCAATGTTCCAAAGTTTGTTTTCTCGTTGGAAACCGGTGCACAGAAGTGCGTATACATCAGACATCAGATGCTCCGTGGCGAGTGTGTGAGTCACAATCTGGCAACCCTAGTAGAAGTGCATGCTTTTAATCTGTAATACAGTGGAGTGTTTAACAGTGTGCATGCTGTTTAACCTTCAGAAATTGTAACGCAAACACAATGATATCTGTGGACTTTATTTAAAAAGAAAAAAGCAAGGATGATAAACCAGCGTTAACCAGTTAAAGATGTCTGGAGTAAATTTAAATATTTATTTAAGCTACTCCGAAAAAATTAGGGGAATCACATTAGTTGTCTAGCTAGCTAGCTAACTAACAGGCTCATTTTCCTTTGGCACTCCCTCCTCAACATCTGACTTGAATTATTTTTTTTTTACATTTGACCACTAGGTATATGAATCAGTAGCTTTGAGATTGCAGCGTGTTCAGATTTCCTAAATGCAACACACCAGGCCGTTGTTGGGTTTTATTTAGTGCCCTGAAAGCTAGTGAGTTTATCTTCTTAGCAGTTATAAAAGATCGGATTATCGCCCTGCTTGTAAAGAGACGCAGGCCCGTTTGGAAGATGAAAAAAAAAAAAAAAAACATGACCGGCTCTCCCATGCTGAAGCCAAAGGCAGGTGTTTGGCAAACTGCTGAGTACTCTTTCATACGCACAGTGTTGGCAAGAAGAAGCAGGAAAAAGTACAACAGTAACAGAATAATCAAAGAAACGAACCAACACCTGCTGTCAGAGTTCCATGTTCATATCATATCAGAGATGCCTGGAAAATTAACAAAATATCTATCAAGGTTATATTTTACACAACATGCATTATTAATCACCATTAAAGGTGGGATCAGCGATTTTTAAGGTGAAGTTCACCTCACATTCACATACAGCTTCAATAAAATATCAGCTCAGGGGAGAAACTCTGGTCTCTGTGGCGCCCCAGGCTCTGTAAACGGGAGAAAAACCAAATGATATGGACCACCATCATCCAACCAATCAGGACAAGGAGGCATCTCTACTTGCTTGTCAATCATGTTGTCTATCAATTCAGACAGCGCCCCACGTTTGCACATGCGTTCAGGAGTTTTTGAGGAGTTGCTTTGCAGGGAACACTGAAAGGGAGAGGGACAGAATTTATTTGAATTTTGAGTGTTAAAACAGACAGCTTCAGCTAACTTCTGCCAAAATCGCTGACTGTACCTTTAAGATGCAAAAGAGAGTCCAAAGATATCATATTACAGAGATTAGGTTCAGGCAATTTTGACCTGAGAGTAACAAGGTGAAATAAAAGTGTTACAAATGACTGGTCTTTGTCAATACCAATAAAAAAAAAATAATAAAGTTACTTTAGTCCCTTCGTCTCTAATTTACACTCCACCTGTGCACACACACGCCTGCCACCAAGAGGATGTGAAGGGGTTTCGGTATATAAATAAGATCCTTCTGGTATTTTAAATATGTTTTACATTTGTATTGCTATAAAATTAGGGAAAAAAAATTAAAACATGGTCTGGGTCAGTGGGGCATCCACCGGTAGGTACAGTCGAACGCAAAAGTTTGCTTCCCCCATTGTTTTTGAATGGGGAAAAAAAGGGGCAATGTGGAAAATGTATTTCACTTTTACAATTGATCTAAAACAAAATAGAATTCAAAAAAAGTTAAATAATAAATGTGGGTGCATAATGGCAGCATCAACATAAAAATAATTTGAAAAGAAGTTTACATGACCTTTTCTGTCTTTAGCCATGATCTGAAGAAGGCAGTGTATGACAGATTTAAGGGGGGTTGGCTTTGGAGGTGGGGTGGAGGTGGGGGACAATTGTGACAACTGAAAAGCTGTCCAGAGGATATTTAAAGAGATTGGAGGCAGCTATAAAGGCAAAGGGTGGACAGACATGTTATTAGGGAATATTTATATCACATTCAGAAAGGGCCATGCAAACTCTTGAACTGATATTACTGTGGTGTTTTTTTTCCAGTATTGATATCTTAACAGACACCATTTGCCCATTTTTGTTACTTGTGATAATAAAAGAACATCTGTGAAACCTAATTTCTTTGTCCTTTTCATTTTGTCCTAGGGGTATACAAACTTTTGCACTCCACTGTGAGTAGTGAATGGAGCATGACATTAAAGAGAGTTTTGCATTTCTACCATCACCACTGCTTCACACACTGATCAGCACTGAAATATGTGCAGCTGTGGATGAGATTAGAGGAGCAGGGACTCAAGCAGCCATATTTGCCCAGCAAACAGTCAGCAGTCACTCCTGCTCACTGAAGCCTCCAAATCTGCTGACCAGTTCCTCTTCTGTGCGGACTGAGATGGGTCAAAAGGTCACGGAAAAAGCAGGGCATTGTGGGAACGATCACTCTTGGAGAAACGGGTTGTTGTATATATCACCATTAACAGGACCATTTAGCTCTTGTTAGGCTGCTGTCCGAAATATGGCCATGGGGTCGCATCTGTATGGCTGCTTTTGAAAGGAGATCAGATTCATCATCGCAGCTAATAATTGGCCCAATAGGCCTGAGGCATCAGGGGTCAAAGGGCAAGGATTCACACACACACACACACAAACACACACACACTTAGAGAAGGATGACAAGAGCAAATGACGCTCATTGTCTATGTCAAATGATATAAGAAGAAGAAATATGGCAGTGACAAATTAGTGTCTGAAAATGAAATATTGGCTCACTGGGGGAAAATCATATGGGTCTGATTATATATATATATACATACACACACCGAGCACTTTATTAGGAATACTATACTAATACTGGGTAGGGCCTCCCTTTGTAGCCCATCCGCCTCAAG
>JAOUQW010000034.1:2402481-2412504 GCA_028565825.1 Olivaichthys viedmensis
TTGGAACAACCTACCAGCTGATTTCCTTATAAAACTGCACGACAGTGTGCCTAAGAGAATTGATGCAGTTTTAAAGGAAAAGACTGCTCACACCAACACACTGATTTGGGTTTAACTGCTTTTTATTGTATTTTTTCTATATTCAGGAACTTCATAAAAAAAATAAAAATAAAATTAATAAAATGAAATAAAAGTATTTTTGCTTTACAGAATTTCTTTACATGTGCCCAAGACTTCTGCACAGTACTGTATTTGGCATAAGGGGAAGATTACTTAAAACCAATTTTTAGCCGAACTACTCCTTTAAGATTCTGTGCTAGTGACCAGAAGGTTATGAGTTCAAATCCTGTCCTAGGATTGGACTCTACCTGGCTTGTATGTGCATCCGCTGGTGCTTTTATCCAGGACAAAAAATTACATCAGATAGATTTAAAAGTCCCATTATTCTATGCAGCTATAAAACTGTCAACCCTTTTATTTGTGTGAAAAGCCTGTAGAGGTGAGCTCAAACACAGCACTGCGTCATCTAATTCACTGTTAGCTAACAAATGAAATGAATAGGAAACATAACTTCAGGGCTGTGTAAAAAAAAAAAAAAAAAAAAAAAAAACACGTGCCGCCAACATCGAACACAACAGAATAAAAGTGTTTTATTCTTTCTTTTTAAAATGCGACTGCTGCCATGTGATCCCTCGCCGTCGCTTTGTAAATGACTGTAATTTGTATTCATGGAGTTGAAGCTCGCCTTTGCTCGATGCCCAGAATAGGACACGTTTCATTCAATTAAACATGTTCGTCTTTGTTCTGACGGGGAAACGAAAAAAAAATCCCTCTGGTATTTCAAAGGCTAAAGTGAAAGAGCAATAACAAAAGAGAAGACGTTGGGATAAATCACCACCTTCTCGTTCGCGCTCTTTAAAATTGATGAATAAGAAATGTGCATATTGTCAAGAGGTTCTTTTTTGGAAGCTCTTCAGTTTCCATCTGCTAAAAATCAATAGTGTACTTTTCAGTTGATGTCCAGTAATATAACAGTGTTATGTTACTATTGCCGCTAAATGTCATGATATGTGTCATAATGTTTGATGTCATGACAGCTTATGTCACATAGCACAGCTAATTGTTGCTAATTGCTCTCTGGTTAGCTTATATTGCATAACAGTTTTCATGACTCTTCCATGACAACTGAAAGAATGTGCTATAAACATGTCATGCCAAATGTCTTAATTTCTCATGACAGTTTATGTCTAAAGATAGCGAATCAAGGTAACATCAACTCATGACAGAATATGGCATTATGCATGACACGTTTATGACATGCTATTGTTGGTGTCATGACACAGGGTCCAAGTAAAGTGTTACCGAATCATGTAAATAGTAAAATTGAACTCTTAAGGGCCTGAGAAAATTTGCATAATTCTGTCATTACTGTGTCAAGACATTGTCATAAGTATTCACATAGGTCTTGTAGGTATAAATATGAAAGGCACCAGAAGAAAATATACAAAACTGTGTTGTTGCAGGGTGATGTCACTGTCAAATCCATCACAATGTAAAAGTATTATAAAGCATGTTTTCATGTTGATGTGGCGCATTCAGGAGACACTGCAGAGCATCTATTGGAAGTTCTCACATTTTTGGTACAATTTTCTAATTAACCTAACTTAGCAAGCTATGTCACATCATTACAATTATGTGGCTCTGACCCTGAGCTACAAAGTCAGTTGTCATGACGTTATAATGTAAGTCAGCCCAGAAAGTGTCATAACAACCTTATGTCGAACAAAAACTTATGTCACTTGACTCAGGTGTTCTGTCAACTTTACATCAAAATTGACAAAAGCACTCTTTATGACAGCTGTCGACCGTTTAAATAAGCCTTTATAAATGTTTAAGTCGGTTTATGTCAGCTGTAATGATGGGCTTATGTAGTTGTCATGTAGCCCTATGAACATTGCCCTTAAATCAAGTGTTATCATTATTTTTAGATTATATATACTAAACACAAAACTGAATACCTTGGTACAGTAATAAAGCACCTGTTACCACTCTCACCTGGTAAATGCATTCTGTGAGACTCTCCTGTCTTACCACCTGCCATATCCCACTATGCAACTAGGCCTGTTGTACAGCAGGAGTAACATTTTCCCATGATGCATCACCACCAGCCATGCTTGTCATCCATTGCTCACTACAGAAATGCGTTAATACGAGTCAACACATTATGAATTAGACATAAATGTTATCATTTTGGGTCTTTACAGTCTGATGTGTCATGTCATGAACAAATGGGATACAACACAGATATTCTGATTTACACACGTAAAATCCAGCAGTCATTAAATGTTTGCGTAGTCGCAATAAGTGCTTCCTGTATTACTCAACATGATTGTGTATTCACATACCTAGACTGGCAGATTAATGATCTTTGTGATGGGTATTTCAAGGACAGGCTAGAACATGTTCAGGTTGACAACTGGAAGTATAAGTATTATAAGTGGGCAGTGGTGGCTCAGTGGTTAAGACGTTGGGCTATGGATCAGAAGGTTGTGAGTTTAAATCCCACAAAATTGCCACTGTTGGATCCTTAAGCAAGGCTTTCAACCCTAAATTGTATCCTGTCTCAATTTTTTAAAAATACGTTTATTTTGGACAAAGGTGTCAGCCAAATATGCAACTGTATCAAATGTAAATTAGGCCAATGTTAAAATCTTCGGCATTCAATAAAACTTCCAATTAGAAGCAGTTGAATTGAAAATCAATTAGTTCAGTCATTTGAGTCCGAAAGAAGCAGTGAACAAGTTCAAGTTCAAATCCCAGCTATGCCACGTGCCATCCTTGGCCAGGGGTAATTAAATTTAAGACGTCTAATTTCTATAATGCATACCACAACCACTTAAGTACCATTATTTCTGACATAACACGGATATCAGCCAACCAAAACTGAATTTCATGAACTTTGACAACGTTCACTTTTCACTGAGCCTGGATATGAAAATGGAGAGAAGAAAAGAGGCCGAGCTCCAGCCATTCATCAGTGTCCCTAGTGTAAACACACTCGGCTCTCCCTCTGCTCTGTGCTGGAGATTAGCTCTGATGAAACCAAAACAAAGTTGGACATGTTAAATTTATTAGCGCGGTTAGCGTTAGTGGCCCAGAGAGTCGCCGGGAGCCACCAGCACTTGGCTTTTGGAGGACGGACGCACAGCCTGTTTCCTCTGCCCTGTTCTAAGCCAAGGACGGGATATTTGTGGAGAGACTGAACAAACACTGATTGACCACTATCTCTCCAGTTCCCATCGAACGAAAAGGAGGGAGTGTGAAGTGAGAGAGCCCGATCAGGAGGCCTCGCTCCTGGGAACGGCATCCGCCGCGATGGCCTCTTAGAGTTCTGGGCCTTGGAAGACGGTGAAGCCTCCCGAGGGAGCAGCTTTTAAAAACACACATACGGACCGTGTGTGTGTCAGTGCGTCATGGCAACAGGGCAGTGTTTGGGCTGAGTTTTATGGAGACGGACGTCATCGCACAAAACTCAAGAAGCAGCAGGCACCACAATGAGAGAACTATCTGTCTGTCTCGAAGCAGACACGGCCAGACACTTTAAAGAAAAAAAACAAAACAGAGGATGAATATTTTCACATGGAAATAAGAACAAAAAAAACTTTGAGAAGGAATATTTGAAATAGTTATACTGTTAATGGTATGTTATACCAGAATAGATGTTGTCACTTCAGTAATTGCAGTAGAAAAAAAAAATATATATATATATATATATATATATATAAAACTTTACTTACAGGTGCTGCACGTTCCTTTATATATGCTACAAATTTTTTAAAAAGGGGATGCCGTTTTAAAAAGAAATAATTGTTTAACCCTTGGAGGTGTAGCCTATTTTTTTTTTTACTAACTTTTTTTTTCAAGGGACATTTTTTTTTGGGGGGGGGCTTTTATTTATATAATTTTTTCAGGACAAGCTACCTGGATATTTAATCATTTTAGGAATAAATATTAATGTGTTTTTTATTGTAGCCTTTTTATGAATGATGCATTATTTTGCATGTCTACAAATTTGTGCATTTTTTAATGTATATAAAGAAGTAAAAAAATGTCACTAAAGATTTATTTTAGGATGGTGAGAGAAAATATAGCGCTAACAAAGACTATAGAATTAGTGCAACACAAGTATTTTTCATTTTTTCTATTATCTCCCCCTAATGGTTATTACCAAAAAATGTAATATATAATTCAGAATGATATGAGGGTTCACTGTTACAGAAAAGAGTTTGCTGTCTGTTTACAACTGACTTTTGAGTGAACGAGGAACTAAAACTTAATTAAAAAAAAAAATTGTTTGTCTGGTGTGTATTTTTGCCCTAATTTGTAAAAAAAATAAAACAAAAAAAAGTTCAGACAAAAAAAAATAAACCAGTGCTCACAAGCAGCAGCAATAACGGTGAGTTTGTCATTGTTCTAGGCAAAAAAAAACTGCAAATGCTGCACCGTCAAACAAATTACGGGGAGCTGATCAACCTTGCAGAATTTGGCTGTATGCCAACTAATAAACTTATAATTGTCTATTGAATTAATAACTAAGCTGAAATGATGTGAAACCATAACATGCACTAAAGCACTGTTTGTCAGTTTTAGTTGTTCAGCATCAACACATACACGTAGTTTTCTTTAGCTTCTTGTTTTTCTAGCTGCTATGCTATTTATCATACAGCTCTTATTATTGCAGTTATTAACAGTTAGCAACTGCTCGGGTGTTGGTGATGACATCTCTTGAGCCATTTGTCACATGAATATAAGTTTGTATCTTATTGGTTGATGGAGTTTTCACAGAAATCAAGATGGCTCAAAAAAATAAAAAAAACACATCAGCGCAGTACAACAATGACATGGTCGATGAGCAGGCGTTTATAGTAATTCAGATAAATTCAATTTTATTTGCGCTTTTAACAATAGATATAGTAATGCAAGTGTTTGTTTTAAAATCTCAACAAGTGTTTTTTACCTTGTGCGAAAAAAAATCGGCCCTTAACTGGTCACAAATCAGTGAAAGGACCTTCATCTATGGAATGCACCTCTCTCGACATGGCAGTAGCGAAATGCCGGCTGTGTGCGGACAAGCAAATAGGAAATAGAGCTCAGAGTAACTATTGTTCTAATTCAGAGCCAATCTGCAGATAATGACACTCCCACGAATAGTGGCCACTCGATTCACAGATAACTCTGCCATTGTGGTTTGTGCTCTTTTTGCTTTGTGTGTGTGTGTGTTTTTGCACATTTGGTTGGCTTGTAAGTTTGTACGCTTATTTACAGACCTGTATGTACTCAATTCATGCATGTAGACCTATTTATGTACATTTTCAAGTATGTGTTTTCATGGGGTTGTGTCCTTGCTTCTCACTGTTTATGACCAGCAAACACACACACACTAACAGGCACACAAACACACACAGGGCACTCTGAGAGCTGAATGATAGTAGACTGCCCACTCCTACAGATTGAACAGTAAAATGTCCCTCTTGAGCACAAACAGGTTTGGGGACACATATTGTCAAGATGTTGTAGTCACAAGTCAAGTGAAATTCATAACCCCGCCGAAAGAGCATGTATTTGTTTTGTGTGTGTGTGTTCTCAGAAGGATCGTGTTATGAGTTATTTCAGCCCTCAGCCTTCAGCCTCGTCAACCATTTATTCTTCATAATTTTCGTGGGCCTTTATAACACCACTCTTTCAGGTTGAACACTTTCAGACCAATGAAAATTCCTTTACTAGAAGCTGGTCTGAGACCAGTTTTACAGTTTCTCCCACTTTAACTATGATCAAGACATTCGGAGGGAAATCTGATCCCAAATAATAAAAGTCCAATGTCTGAGGTTTTATCGTGTGAAGGCCGACCTTGACCCCATCAAAATTATTTGCAGGGTTGTTTATAAATCAATATCCGCCCATTCCAGGAATGCCACCACTAAATGAAGTGACAGGAAGCAACACTTCTCATGTGATATTGTGCTATGTACCATCTCGGAGCTTAAATTGTATATTTAGACTTCAAGTTGCTGAAAGTCCACAATTTCTTCCTACAATCTATTCTAGTCTTCTTTTCCCAATATCATAAAACCAGCCCCTATTTTCATTATCATATATTGTATATTCTCTGTATTTTCGTGACCATTGACGCAGGTGGTAACCTGGTGTAGAGCGGTGCAATTGTAAAAAGGGGTGGGGTTAGAATGAATACATTATCCAATCAAATCAGCTTCTCTCATTTCCTTTAACAACCGCAGTGACATTTTCATAATGACAATCAATTACATTTCACTTATAGATATTATGACAATATTTTAATGGTAGAAATAACCAACTGGCTTACTTAACTTATAACAATAAATCTGGCAAGTCTGGTATTTAATTTGTTCTGTTAAACCATCTATTAATTCTATTAATTCTATGATGTTTCGTGCGTAACGACGTATCAATGGATTGACATTTGTTCTTATTTGTTACGGATAAAATAATCCAGTCAGTTGTATTTAGTTAGTAGTTGAGTAAAGTAGTCTAAAGTGGGGTGACATAAATAATGTACAGCCACAAAACCAGGTTGTAAGAAATGGGACAGGAAATGGCATTGCGCTTGCGCTAAGAGAGGGTCTCGGCAGGTAACGGAAGTGCAATTTTGGACCAAAAAAGGTTTACAAATCCCACTGCGCAGGCGTTTTTCTAATGTCACATACCTTGTGGCGTCTCTCTACCCACGCCAGCGCAGGTGCCTTCATTTCTGTCAATGAAAATGACAAATTAGCACAAACAGGAAGAAATTGTGCCTCAAACCAAAGAGCTCCAATGAGCAAGTTTATGTTCTGATAACGAATCACAAAGAAGGCACCGTCCAAACAATGTCTCACTATTTTAGGGTTAGCAGTTGACATACTCTGGAGCCTTCAGGGCACATACCGGAATGCGGTTCAAGTGTCCTCATTCTGACCATTGCATAAGACCAGACACTTAAGCTCAAGCTGCTGCAGAAACACTGAAACATAGATAGTGTCTGTCTTCTAATCCCCACTCCAGTATAATATGATGACCCTGGAAAAGAGCAAAGTCTACACAGTGGCTGTACCACACCATTAAAAAAGGTAAGAATGTAAGATCGACTTGATCTCATGTGAAATGGTTGGATTTCATTTGATTTCATACGAATGACAAATAAGAAAAAGTATGAAGGCTAACTCCATCCCTAACCTTAACCTTCGTAACTTTTCATGAGACTTGTTATGAATTGATGTGCATGTGTGAGACCATGTTGTTTAAGACAGATACTGTATGTATTCTATGTACTGTATAATTCTCTAATAACAATTTGGAGGATGCCAAAAAAAAAAAAAGATGGGGAGGGGTCATCATGGAAAGAAATGAGAGCTTTGTGTCTGTCAAATTCCTTTACATATTACATTCAAATTTAGTATTTGAATGCATTCAAATATTTATGAGCCACAACAAACAGAACATTAGCAGTAGAGCTCCACTATGCATTCATATTGTCAACATGGTCCCACACTTGGAAATTGGTATAAATTCAACTTAAGTCATATGCACACGACAGGAAGGTTAAAGTTAAGGGTTAAGCTTAAGGGTTAGGGGCACAGTTAGCATTCATACCCTTTCTCACAACTTCATTAGTATGAAATCAAAAGGAATCCAACCACATCACTCTTGTCTGTTTGAATTTGTACGAATTTCTAATGAGATCAAGTAAGTATCACATAAACCACGGTGAATTGTGAATTGTGTAGCTTTCTTTATTACAATACAAGAAATATTTGTGACTTCTGTACAATTCCAACAAAGAAACTCACTGACCTCTGTACAAATCCAACAAAGATAATTTCTGACTTCTGTAAAATTCCAACAAAGAAAAATCAGTGATTTTTGTAAAATTCCAACAATGAAAATCACTGACTACTGTAAAGATCCAACAATGAAAATCACTGACTTCTACACATCCAACAAAGAAAATCACTGACCTCTGTACAATTCCAACAAAGAATTGTTTTCAACAATCACTAGCTTCTGTACAATGTAGATGTTTCTAAATCAGCAATGTGCTTTGTAGAAGCAAGAAATGCAGTGGGACAAACTGATTATAAAGTCTTGTATTCTAGCAATCACCTACTGTCTGTCATCCACATTATATTTAATATATTTTCTAACCTCCCTGAAATTAATATTTGGTTTGGCATTGGTCTGACAGGCCTAAACCCAGTAAGTTTAAGAGGCACTTATAAGGTCAGAAGCTCTTTTAATCTCGTCATCCATCATAGGCACTTACAAGTGGACCATGTTCTCATTTGAATATGAGAGAGATATGCCTACTGTGATATTTGAAGGAGAGCAAGAGGGAAAAAGAGATTGCGAATTTTTCTGTCTCTCAACAGTCTCCCCAATCTGCTCAGTCATTGACTCATCTCAAAATGCTCTTCCACTCCAAGTGCAAAATAATTACATAAACTACGCTGCACCATTCTCATCTCTCCCCCGAAGCAAACTGTGGATTAGTGCTTTGATTAATCACAGTTTAATGTAAGGACTGAAATTATCATTATTTCTTGTCAGCAGGGGAAAAAAGGCTTATTTCAGACGGGGAAGGTCATGATTATTTTCCTCTCCCTCCCTCCCTCCTTCCCTTCCTCTCTCTCTCTCTCTCTCTCTCTCTCTCTCCATCTCAGCTCTATTCTTCATTGCGCCGAGAGGAGGATTGCAACTCAATTATCTTTGTGTCAGACGATTATCCGTGGGCTTAATTTAATCGTCATTACTCCCCCAGTCATATTTCAATTAAACACACTATCATAGTGTTAACACATACTTAAACCTGTTATTCCTGCAGTTAACGTCGTTCCTGATAGGTGCTGGGAGGCTAACAGATGTCATAATTATGCTCTTATTAAACATATTTCTCACTAGGAGTGGGCGCAGGGGAGTAAGGCAGGGTGAGAACATTACTCTAATGACAGTATGCTTCGCCGCTGCTCTGGAAGGCTGTGCCAATATGCCAGTCTCGCCTCCCTCATTGTGCTTCACTTTGACACAAATATGTTAGTCGCACAGTTAAGTAGGTTGATGCATTAGTAGATTACTGCGCTCACCGGTTTCACCTCGTCGCCACACCGTGCCACCTTAAATCACCTAATGGCCGTGCCAGGGTTGGGGTTTAGGGTCCGGAGGGTGCCGGTGTGATGTGCCCTCTGCAGGATGGGGATGAGTTCACACACCTGTGTGTGTTGTTTAGCTTATTCAAACGACCATGGACCAGGAAAAGCATATAAATGTATGTATAAAAAGTTGCTGTAAATGCAACTACAACAAAAGGCATTTGAGAGAATTGGAGGGAATAGCACACAGATTTAAATGCAGAATTATCCGTACCCATCTTCCCATCACAACAATACCTGCAAAAGAAGGAGGATTTTTCTTGAGGTTGTGGGGTGGTGAGTAGTGATGGGCATGATTAGTAAAATACTACTTGAAATTTGCTAATTGTTTTTCTTTAACATAAAAAAAAAACATATGTTTACGTTAAAAAGGGTGTATGGCGCTATCGCTTGTCTACCTCACTGGCCTCCTATTGAGCATGAGACACAGCGAGTTTGTTGTAATAGCGAATGACCCAAATGAAGCCAAGGGTGCCAATACTTTAGTCTTAGTGAATATACAAAAATTTGAGTTCAAACTTTGTCAGATGACATTAAATATAACACAAATACAAGGAGTTGTGATTTTTCTGTGGCTGAATCTCAAATTCTTTTGGGTATATAGTGCACTACATACATTCTATAACAGCATTATATTATACCCTATGTAGTGAGCACATAAAGTGAATAGGAAGTCAATTGGGATTCGGCTTAACTTGAAGGTGGACCTCACACACATATACACACACTCACTTATACACTCACACACACACACACACTCACTCACTCACTTATACACACTCACTCACTTATACACTCACAC
>JAOUQW010000034.1:2417118-2427323 GCA_028565825.1 Olivaichthys viedmensis
GTATGAAGTGTGTATGTGATGTATATGTGATGTGTATGTGGTGTGTCTGTCGTGTCTGTGGTGTGTATGAGGTGTGTGTGTGTGTGTGTGTGGAGCCCCCAAGCCACAAGCTGGACAGAGCAAGAGAGTGCTAAGTATATCAAAAAGAGTGAGTGTAGGCACGACTTAAAAAGAGGTTTTACCCCTTTTTATTTATTTATTGTGCCTCCTCATTCTCAAGTAATCAATTAAAAAAGGATTAACTGGATTTGTGCGTCACATCAAATGCAACAATTGAGCATTGTTACCTGAACAAGGGTGTGAAGTGCTGACTTAGGATCCATTTCATTATTCAAATCTATAAAAGCCATGAAATCCACCAAGGGAAGTATTTCGGAGGAAACATTTCTGAAAAATAGATAAACACTCAGAGGAGATGCCTAAATTATTATCAATCACAGATTTAATACATACAGGCTCAAAATGTCTATTTCTCAACAAAATATTGCACAGTGCTTTTATGCTTTATTGTGTTCCTTTTGTATGCATACATTATAACCATCAATATTAATATATTAATAATAAGGTGACAACAAGAAAACAAGAAATCTCTATGGGTTTATGTGTTTACTACAAAAGAGGCCCAATAATGCTTCACATTCTTTTATTTGACAAAGTATATGTATTCGTGTATTATTGCATTCCTCTTGTATGCATTTGTATATTTCAGCACAGAGTAATAATATTTAAATATATTGATAATAAGGTGATGAGTAAATTAAGCATGTGGTTTATATTTTCACTCAAACATTGGCCATTTTTGTATTGTTTTATTTCACAAAATATGCATATTTTCTGTCTCAGTATGTCCCTCTTGTGTGTATTCGTGTGCTATAAAACACAAGATTAATGATAAATGAAAAAAGGTGATAACAGGCGACGATAGTAACTGCTTAATCACACTTTCTACACTCTTCGAAAAAAAAGGGTTAAATCTAGAACCCTAAAGCGTTCTTCGGATTGGAACTCAGGGGGAACCCTTAAAGGTTTTATATAGAATCCTACAACAGGGGGTTTTCCTATCAAATAGGGTTCCAAGTTGAACCCCTTTCGGCAGCTAACCTATAACCTTCTACACTCTTAGAAAAAAGGGTTTCTCAAAGGGTTCTTTGGATAGTTAAGGGTTACTAGCTTTCTAAAGAGGTTCTACTTGGAATCCTTTCTGACAGGGAAAACCTACATTGAACCTGTAAGGGTTCCCACAGAGGGACAAACCGGAGAATCCTTAAAAGTTCTAGATTTAACCGTGTTCACTCCAAAAATGCGGCAAATAACACAAAAGGTTGTGTGTTCAATATGTCCTAAATAATGCTTCATATTGTTCTATTATCACCTTTATATTTGTATACCTCCTAACACAAAGGCCTATAAAATAGTCAAATATCTGATCATTGCTGTGCACTGGAACGCCATGAAGCAGCTCATGGGTATCTTTCCCCTTTATCGCCATCTTTCATTCGCTGTTGTGAGCACAGTTTACTGTTAACTCCTAACATATGTAGCGTAGCTGCAAGGCAGGCTTCACACAAGACTCTGGAAATTTTTTGGAAACGCCAATAAGATGCGGAAATGTGTAAAGAACTCTGGTAATTTTCACTTCAAATGTCAAAGAGAGAAAAAGACAGACAGGGAGAAAGAGAGAGAGAGAGAGAGAGAGAGAGAGAGAGAGAGATTGAGATTATGCTGAAAATGCATTCTCACACCCTTAATTTTTTTTTTGTAAAAGTTACACATTTAATGAATAGTTATTTGAGGTATCTTTTTTTCTATTCTGTAGTGTTTTTTTCATTTTTTTCATTTATATACATGCAGGATTAGTATCAGCCACTCAGAACTGGCAAGCTTTCATCCTGCATGACTAATAAAGTTTTAGCCGGAAATTACATAAAAAATGGACACAACAACACACAAATATTGTCACACCTGTGCAGCTGACGAGGATTCAGGACGCAAGTGCAAAGATTTATTAAACATAGACTTAAACTAGGAACAAAACCACTGCACGATTCAAATGTGAACTTGAAAGCACACACACGGAACTACACTTAAACTGTGACTACACCTAGACAGATACACACATAATTAGGTCACTCACGAACTAAACTATAACACGAGGGCTTAAATGGTAACACTAATCACATTCACAAAAGACACACAGGTGGGATCACTTAACAAGACTAGACAGCGCGGAGACATGAAACAAGGACTAAACAAAACACACACGTGTCCAATGGCGGCCGTCGCCTTGGCGACCATGACGCCTCGGCACGCGCACAGCCGTGCAAGGGGGCGTGCCCGTTACAAATATGCAGATACTGTATATTTGATCGAAGATCTACAGTATCTTTAATGCATGTTTTGCATTGACCATTTTGCCTTGAAATGTACAAAATCACCATCACGTCTTTGCAGCTTTATTTTACTCTTAACGGTGTTTATTACTGCTAAATTGCTCACTCAATCTTGTCGCAATGTTCATTTTCAGCACTGCTTTTTGATGCATTTACTAAATGCACATATCTCAATCATAACCAAGACAACATACCTTTTTCTCATTAGCCCGTCTGTGTTCCTGAAAGATAATGCGCTCACTATAATCACAAAAGACTTATTTGCGGTTTTCGAGCGAGATGTAACAGCAGACAGGTTTATGATTTGTTCTTTATTAGTTTGCCATCTGTACAGAGGTATGCTAATAGCTATCTGTGACTATTTACACATATGCAAAAGCACATCCATCTGTCAATTCTCACCCCCCTCTTTTCCCAATAGACTCTCACCTTAACACCAAACAACTGCTCTACATACAACACAGGTGACAAAAATGGCGTCCTGCATGTGTGTGTATGAGAGACAGGAAGAGCGAGCATGTGGCCTCAATCCAGACATTGTCACGTCGAACATATTCCATTTTGCAAAGAAATTGAATATCTAACACTTACCATATTGAGCAAATCATTTTATTCAAATGAGGAGTAAATGGGACAATATGTTCACTTGCTATTCTCAAGACTTAGCTTTTTAATGCGATATATATCCGCTTATTCCTACTAAAGCTTGAGATTGAACTGTACTTTAGGCATAAAACACATCCTGGATCGAGAAATGAGCAAGAACGGGGCTTATGGGAAGAATAATATGCTTTTAAGAGTGCCCCATAATTGAATCAAATGCTGCTGAATACATAATGTGAAGCATTAATGTTCATTTTCATGTTTTAGGGCACATCTCTTCATATAAATATTACAATGAAAACAAGGGTTTAAATGTAAAGAGTAAAAGAGCAGCAGTAGGAGTATATTCTTATTACGCACATGGACATAGATCTCAGGGCTGATTTTTTTTTCCCACCGCTTTTTAAGTGAACGGTTTATCATCTTAAACGGGAAGGCTAGGCTCGCTAATAAACAACGCCATAAATAATCAGTGCACGGACGTCAATGCCGACAACAACAACTCACAAAAAAAAAGAAAAGAAAGAAAAAAACAGCAACAGCAACAATACCGGGGCTAGCATAAGCAGTGGTGGGAGGGTGTGTTAGCATAGCGCTTGTTGTAAACATGTCGTGGTATTTGTGAGTCCAAAGGTCAGGTCACGGACAGTACGTTGTGTCTGAGAATGAAGGGACATTAGTAAGTTAATCCCTACCTGACACTAATACCGCTGTATGACTGACCTGAATGCAAGCCTTGTGTCATTACACTAGCCATATGGCGTTAGCAGTTAGCCCCTACGACCTGGGATGGATTAGCGCCCACTCTTTGCCGCCATTTCTTCAGAGCTACAACTTAGCATATTGAGACAAATCAGACATGCTGTATAGCCGCATCTTTGAGCGAATATTGAGAATCAAGTCTACAATCCAGGACTAGTCTGAAATGCTCGTCTGAATTGGTGTTGTTTTGAAAGAAACTTGCATGTTCTTTTATGTTTGAGTGCAATGGCCCTGGGTGAGATATGATCCAAATTTAGGTTTTTTTTTGCTTCTTGTAAGTTTACATATTAAATATGTGCTGCCAGTTGATGATAAAATTTCTAATGTGAACACACCCTAATTATATTATCACTCTGATATAACGGTATACTGATTTGGTCAGCTGTACACAGATCAAAGCCTACAAAAGCCCCAAAAGATTACCTGGTAAGGTACAGCATTTAGCACACGCTGATCTATATTAATTTTTAGTGAGTTATTAATGAGTATAACATTTCAGAACCAGTGTAAAAACAGCACAAACATCTTTTCACACCCTTGAGATTACTAAAACCAGTGCTAGTAAAGACCCACCCCTATACACACACACACACATATATACATCCAAACCTTCATCTGTCTCTGGAAAATCACCCCCCACCAACCACCCTCACCTCCCACCCCACCGACAGTAATGAACAAATTCACAGCGCATTACTCTGGACTTGATCTCTGGCAAAATAATGCTGGAACAAACAATTTGGTTTGTCAACACCTTTCTGCGGCCTCCTCCATCACTGTCAGGGCTCTAAATCTAAACGGTAAAGTGCATTTGACTGCTGGACCCTTCTCTGATTACCCTCCATGGCTTCTGCCAATTGCCGCAGACAGAGTGGGCCTGCTCTGATTGCTAACCTGGCTTGAAAAATAGTCTCGGGCTGCCCGAGGATTAGCATGAATATTTTGATATAGATCGATAAGCAATCTCCACTCCATAAGAAATGCCAGCGGCCTTCATTTGGCTGATCAAAGCGGCCGATAGGGAGAAAGCGGGGACAGCTGGCTATTGTTTTCTGAGCGCTCCGAGGAGTGAAGCTGATTCCTGACGAGAGAATGAGCGATTCGATGCTGAAACGCTCTCTCTCGCTCTCCTTAATCGGGGAAACAATCTCAGACTTCACACAATCCCATCTCCCGGGACAGTGTGGCGTAAAAAAAAGTGGCATGGCCCCCTCTGTGGGGAGACTGAGTTAATTCGTTAAGCATTAGTGCTGCAGCAGATGACCCCTCTGCGTCCGATCCTACTGACCTGGATGTAAAAAGGCCAGGTCAGTAATGTGTGCTCTCATCTGCTGGGCTGATGTGAATGTGTGGTCTGTTAGGCTTGACCTTGACTGGAGTTAACATATCTGTCCAGAACAGGTCATGGGTAAAGATCGGTTAATAAGACAGCGTAGGTCGGGGGGGAACTCGAAAACTCTCCTGGGAAGATTTCTCTGTTTCGGCTGTGTGTCTACTGGGGCTGCATGATATGAACAAAATAGCATATTGCGTTTTAGCATTTTACTGCTATACATTTTTACAATGATAGGATTTGCATATGTATTAAAACAAACTGATAAACCTGTGATGTGCCATGGTTATGGTCGGCTTGCATTAATTTGACCAATATTTCACCAATAATGTTTTTCTGGATCACATCAATGTCGTGATTCACTGAAAACTTATCTAGAAGCTCTGAGATGGTCAGAATGCTCACAGAGGACAATACAAAAATTGTGGTTTGTTAGAGAGCTTATTTGCATATTGCAGGCTTCTGCAATATCCGATCCAGTAGTGCAAAGGCCAATACTACGATCACGATTAACAAGTGATATATTGTGCAGCTCTAGTGTATTCCTGTAACTAGACAAAACAGACACGATGACATAATGAAAGGCCAGTTTTAAATTTACTATCCATTAAAAGACATTTATGAATAAAGTCTACTTCAATTTGTCTGAGAATAAATGCATGCATTGCGTTTTACAGAACATCGGAAAAAAAGACTATAAAACTGAATGAAGCGTTTTTATTTTATTACATTTTTTATTCTTTATTTTTTATTTTTTTGGACTGTCTTTAATATTTCTAGTTGTTGGATGCACTGGGTGGATGTGTTCATTAAAAATTTTTTTACAGTGTGTGATGGAGTGTTCAGGATTAAAAAATAATAATAAAATATTTTAATATTATAATAAAAAAATACAAAAACGTAGGTTATGTATTAATTCCAGCAGAAAGGTTGTTTATAAATAACCGAAGTCCCATTCTTTCTGTGGTGAATGCTGTGTTAACTGCTGCAGATCTGCCTTTGCTAAGTGTGTGGAATTTGTATGTGACATTACCCAGCAGCACTTGGGGAAATGAAACTCCACCGGTGGCCTCAACCTCCAGGGATCTGACTGACTAGCACGCCTGTAACATGAGGCTGGAGCAGCATACGGCAGGTTCGATTCATTAGGAAATGTCACTTTGTTTCAGAGCGGCTCCAGGAGGGTGATTAGAGGGCTGTAATCAGGATTAATTAGGGGAATATATATCTGAGGAATAGCAGGCCCCAACCTCAATACGGGCCGGAGAAGGCATGTACAGACTGACTGACTAACTCTCTCTCTCTCGCGCTCTCTCTCTAAATCTCTCTCTCTCAGTCTCTGGCTAGATGGATGATGTGTGACACAAGTAATACTTTCAAATAGTGTTTGACGGTTTGGTGATGCTAATCTGTTGAGTAGGGATTGTGCCAGTGCCATACTATGACTAACAATGTCGTATGCCCTCATATCCACCCAATAATGCTATTTATTTATTTTTTACAAAGAAAAAAAAGTAAAGAAGGACATCAGACATACATACAGTCAACTCAAGAATGATTGGCACAATTCAAGAGAATGGGCAACAATGATTTATAAAATAAACATTACACTCAATGATTCAAATTATAAAACATTATTAACATTATTATTGAAATGTTCTGCACTTATAGAGGGATCGTAGACCACTCCTAAGTGTCTCCAACCTTGTTAGAAATTACAGGAAGAGGCTCAGTGCTGTTATACTGTCCAGGGGAGGCTTCACCAAATATTAATTGTAGAGGTGCCGATAATTTTGAAACCAGTGTTTTGCAGAATAAGCAGACTACATGAAAAAAATAAATGAAACAGAGCATTGTGTTAAAAATAAAACTATGCAGCATCCCCATATGTTCAAACTCAATTGCATGTGTTATTTATTGTTCATATTCAGTTTTGCTCTGTTTCTTGAAGGGTGCCAATAATTATGGCGTTCACTGTAATAGCCACAGACATAGTCAGAAGATAGGTAGGTCATGTTGAGTTACTCAAAAATAAGTCAAAAATATTGTTCCTCCTCAATTTTTTGTGTCCAAAAATGTATATATTTTTTTTAAATCAGACCCCAGGCCGTTATGGCCATGAGTTATGATGCAAATGTGTTGGGCAGCTGGTTATCACACTGTTTATGTTATTGGTGCAGCATGCTTGAGTTAGCATAACCTTGAAACACTCCAGCTTGAGAACAGGCCTGGAGCATGAGGCTGGTTTTGTTTGCTGGGGCTGGGGTTTGGAAATGATGCATTTTATCTGTCATTTTGTTCTCCTTTTTCTTTGGCTGCATTTCTCATCCCTTTTTCACTTACGTCTTCTTTGTTTTCCCTCTTTTTCTTTCTCTCTCACTCCATCCCATTCCATCCTTCTTGTGTTCTTATATTCTGGTCCTCTCCCTGTCTCTTACCTCTCTCTCCCCCTATCATTCCCTTTACGGTCAGGGTGGCCTGCTCCTGGCTCCCCTAAAACACAAACTTGAGATAATAACACGCTGGCAGCATGTCCAGAATGTTTTTTAGGAAGACGGGGGAGAAAAAAGATAAGATGATGGACCTGCAGGTCTGAGTTGAGGAAAAAAGACAAGGCTAAAACTTTTTAAATCTTGTACATTATTTAGATCCAGAATGACAGTGACGGCCAGGAATAATGAACAACAATACACACATGAGAGAAATGAAAGGACTCATTTAAAAGGAGATCATTCAATGACCTCTGCTGTTATTTCACAGTATGATGTTGAGGCTTTGTCGGGAACGACAGCATTCTAGTTTAAAATGTAATAGATTAGCACACACACTTGCACTGATGTGAAATAGCAATAATCAGTTTCCTAATCCCTCGCTATAAACACCCATATACAAGATTTGTCAGCTGCGTTACATGGCAAACCATGGTTTAACCTACACATCTTCTGCAATACATCAGTGCTCATATTACAGATTTAGAACAGTGCCTTTTACCCACTGAAAATAAATGAAATTCTCCACAGAGATAAATACAAACAGCAGCAACAAGCAGCCCTGAACTTCCATCTAAATTCCCCTGTGCCATTATTCCTGCTACAGTCTATGTTCAGGCATGGATCACACCATGGATGAGAAAAAAAATGTGTGAATACAAGGACTTAAATAAAATCAAGCAGGGCTTATATTGGGCGGAAGAGCACGAGAGCGGATACTATATTAAATCCTTCCTGCTGTTTCCTGGTGCTACGACTATTAAGTAGCCTAGATTATTGAAGTTGTATGTTTTCCCTATTATAACGTTATAAAGAAATTGCAAACCATTCTGTCGTGTAGATAGCTAGCTAGTCTTATTTGCATAGCCAGGTAAAACTGTCACCACTGAGCTTGCTAGCTAAATCAAACGTCAATGTCTTTATACAGTAGTTGTGTTTCATGTGAATAGGTTTTTATTAAATCTGATAGGCAACTTGTGCAATTATGATTGGCTACTGTTTTACTATCAGGTTGTTGCTAAATGCAGTCAAAAGGCCACACTTGTAACCTGGCTAGTTATGTAGCTAGCTATCTAACAGTGTAGATTAAACTCGCTAATCAGATTCTCAATTCAACAGGGTTAAGAGTTGAGTAAGATGTGGATGACTATTAACTATTTTCAAAAGAGGTCAGAAGATTCAAGTGTTAATTTGCTAGTTTATAGGCTTGACTGTGTCGTGTGTCTTTGCCAGAAAATAAATATATTTTGATATCATTTTAACGCCAAAACTGAGAAACAAGGAAAACTCAAAAGTCTCGCCACCCAAATTGTAGTTCATCAAATTAAGCCCTCAGGACAGAAACAGATATCAAAAACTTGCTTAAAATCGCATTTCCATGGTATCAGTGTTGAGAGCTCCATAGAAAAACACATAATTGTTGGCACCCATGAAAAAGTAGGGCTCCCCCCACCTTCTAAATCCCAATTCAACCCCCTGAGAACAAGTGTGGCTATAGAGTCTGCCAGTCTGATTACTTCAGCAGTGTATCAGGGAGGAAAGTCGATGAGACGTCATACTGTCTGTCCTTTAATAAAGTGTGAGAGCTGCTCAAAATCAGACTCATGCTGTGAATTCCTGCCCTACCCGTATTCAAGCTTCCTGCCTTTACCTGCGTATGGCATATGATACAAGACACCGTTTAGTCTCAAAACATTACAGCAATGTAATGTTTTGGATTTCAAAATTTTAACCTGTTTGCAAAGAGAGAGAGAGATAGACGGACTGTAGATGGAGAAGGCAAGATTCCCCTGCAAGGAAGAATGTGCAGATGTGTGTGTGTGTGTGTGTGTGTGTGTGTTCATGGGTTGAAAAACCTCCAAAGGCCTTGTTCACCTTAAGAGGAAGACCTGCTTTCAATTAAACAGGAATGAGAAACTCCGGCTCCTGTTGTCATGCTGTAAACAGGCCGTGTTCTAGTTGAGTAATGGCGTTGCATCACTTTGAATAGACAAGGAGCTCACAGCCCAAACCAAACCTAGCGACTCTGCGTCTCTTGGAGATAACAATCATATTTTACGCACTTTATTTGAATACATTTTCTACACCGAGCCAACAGGCCCCCGCTTTGATTAACGGCCGCTGTGACATGTCTTTGTAGTTGAAGTATACTTACAGTAAATATGATACATACTCAAGGACTAAAAGCTTTCTATAAAGCTGTCATCAAAAGAACGTATTAACCCATCTTTGTTTACAAGGGGCGAGACAGGGGAAAAACAATTTGCTGCAACGGTCGTAAAATATCTCCCACCCTTTTCTCTCTGCCCGTGCACACACACATACATATGGGAATGCACGCTCACACACACACACAGACACATACACACCGAGAGCCTGACTTGTGTGACTAAATCAGAGGAGATGACAGCATTTAAGGAGCAGTGTCACATTTCTTGGTCATAAATAGCCAGATAGATTTGACCCCCCAGTCAGGATTCGGCCCAAAAAATGGAAGCCATGTTACTCCCCAGAGCCCCATTGTGGGGATATCAGATAACCTGCAACGGATTTAAAGAAACCAGGCAGCCTGTACTGTCAATATGGCAGTCTCTCCTCTACACACACACACACACACACACACACACA
>JAOUQW010000034.1:2427423-2444026 GCA_028565825.1 Olivaichthys viedmensis
TTAAAGAAACCAGGCAGCCTGTACTGTCAATATGGCAGTCTCTCCTCTACACACACACACACACACACACACACACAGGCACAGACACAGAGACAATGATATGGGAGAGACGCAAGACCACCACCCTGAAAACGGTCCAGCTGTTCGGAGGGTTTCAGACCATGAGCTCTGTGTGTGTGTGTGTATGTGTGGTATTGGCGGTGTGTATATATATGTGTATAAGGTTGACCCCCCAGAGAGAAGGAAGGTTAAAAGGTTTCTCTTACTGGTGGGCAAACAGATATGCGCCTGCATTATTCAGCACCGGCCAATAACCATCATTCACACTTTCAGCGTATCACAGTCAATAGTTATAAATAGCAGAGGCAGAGGGGGGTGAGAAGGGCACGGCTTAGGAAAACTGGTCAACCAGAAAGAGTATTTTCAGAGAAATAACATCTGGAAATGGCGTACCAAAGCCTGTAGGTTCAGTAATATTTTAATAGTCATGAAAATGTAATTTATCTGATTTATGCAATACTGGTATAGACAATGAGGTCCCAAAAAATAACATATAAAAAACATTGACTTTTGTTATCATAACCTTTCCTCTATATTACCGGTGATAACATAATACTCAGATAACATAATAATCTGTGTTTTGTATTGTAACCCTTAACTCCCTAACGTCTCAGTTTATTAGTTAGTTATTCATCTTAAATCATATTATTCAGTAATCACTATGAATTATTCAGTAACTACAGTGAAACTAATAGGAAAGATGTGAAGAAGAATGTAAGTCTGGACCCACCGACGGGTCCTAAGAGATCTTCAGTCAAACTTTTTAAGATAAATTTTAAGACAACCAAGCTACTTACTTTTTTATAGCTAAATATATGGTACAATGCACTCTGTCAAGTATACTAGAAGATTTTTAAACCCTTTACAGTCCCGGCTTCTTTTCATTTATCCATCTCAGACATGTTATTCAGTAACAACATTAAAAAACAACAACAACAGAGGTATCCGGGGAAAATCTGTGAAAACTAAGTTACATTCCTATATATTAAAGTCAAAAATTCTAGTGGGGCGCAACAGAAAGGCCGCCCTATCGTCTGGAGATCGCGATTTTGAATCCCGGCGATGCCACAGCCATCCGTAGCCGGGAGTCTAAGAGAGCATAATTGGCTCTGATCTCTGGGTGGGAGGGATGGCATTACTCTCTCTCCCCAGTTGATCAGAGCGACACTAGCCAATCGTGGGCATCTGTGAGTTCATGTATACGGAAGAGGGCAGTTAGCCCTTTCCTCCAACTGTGTTCGGCTGCCCTGTGATGTTGCATGAGCAGCAGTTGGCAAAGATGCGGTGGCAGAGCTGCACATGTCTCGGAGGAAGCATGTGTTAGCCCTCCCCAAACCCGGTTGGTAGCTGTCATTTGATAGGGGAGAGCTAGCTAGTGGGGTGGGAATTGGCAATAACCAAAATGGGGTAAAAAAATTAATAAATCATTTTAGCCATTTCCAAAAAGTTAATGCCAAAATTGTATGCCATTTTTGAAGTGATATACTGTGATTATTGGGTTGTATGGTTATCATACCCTGAATCTCTTCATGCCGTCCCACCCCTACTTCATGAACACATCCTGTATTTGTTGGTTCATATACATACAAAGTTAAATAGTGAAGCAGATGCGTCTGGTTCCCAGCTGTACATAAAAAAAAGAAGAAGAAAAAAGCTTCCACTCCATCTGATTCATTAGCCCTGTTTATTCCTCAGTTTAAAACCAATATGAGGTGGATTTATTGTGCTTGTGCATGTATGGGTGTGTTTAACAGGTGGAACTAAATAATTGTCAAGAAAAAAACAATCAGACAAAATACACAGTAAGTGAAACACAAGAACTGTAAAGCAAATGATTAGATTTACACAACCAGTTGTAGTCACTAAAGTCAGTCACAAATTTCTTTTGACTTTTTCACCTTTTCTTGAGCCAGTTTTTTTTTTCATTTCTATTAATTTGTCTTTCATTTTGTTCAGACACATCATGTTTCCCAGATAAATCCCCTGAACGCACATTTACTTATGAGAAAATAAACGTTTGGGGAATATCGAGCAGCAGGGTCAAATTTGCTTGATGTAAAGGAGGTCAGAAGGTCGATGTGCATTTTAGGTAGAAAAGGTCTTGAGTAGCATGCTGCTTGGTAATCCGTTATCAATAACCACATAATCAATAGCTGAGTGGGAAGAAAAAGGCCCAATTCCAACCAAACAATTAGGAAAATGAGGCACTCGCCCGGGTCATCTGTCTTACCTCCGAGTTCCATGGCAACAACTCCTGGGTCCACATTGGGAATGCGATTCACTACAATGGAACTCAACATACTTGTTGCTTCTTTCCCAACGACCGAAAAATCAAAATATACAGTTTTCAATCCAATTCAAGATTTATGCTTTAATGTCATGACTGTATCTAGTAAAAAAAAGGCCCAACTTATTATTCAAGTATTCCTCTTGAAGCATATTATTGAGTAACTACTATGAATTATTCAGTAACTACAGTGAAACTAATAGTAATGTAGGTATGTATTTACAAGCGTGAGGATGTCTGGACTCGCACATCATCATTCACACATTCAATTTGTACTTTACGTCTCACTTTATGAGTTTATATACAGATTACCACGATACGTTTTGTTTTAGCACCGCCCCATCAGCTCTCTGGAGTCATCTATTTGGCCCCGCCCCACTTAACAATGCTGAGATGTTTCAGTCTGTAAAATGTGATTCGTAAATGTAGCATGAAAGCTGTAAGTGCGTAAATTGGGATTTGTAGTCATAATTTGTAAAGACGTCAAATAAGATTTGTAGGATTCGTAGCTATAATATAGGATTGCTGGCAGTGGTGGCTCAATGATTAGGGCTCTGAGCTACTGATCAGAAGGTCGCGTGTTCAAGCCTCAGCACCACCAAGCTGCCACTGTTGGGCCCTTGAGCAAGGCCCTTAAACTTCTCTGCTCCAGGGGCGCCGTATGTATCATGGTTAACCCTGTGCTCTGACGCCAGCTTCCTAACAAACTAGGATATGCGAAGAAAATAATTTTACTGTACTGTACTTGTACTGTATATGTGACAATAAAGGCTGTCTTTCTCATTCTCTAGAAACTTAAAGCTGTAGAATTACGAATCTTATTATGGATTTGTGATTCATGAAATTACGATTTCATTTACTTTTGACAGTCAGATAACTTCATAGTTCTAGGTTAAAACCAAGGTTGTCCCTTTTGATGATGGGCGCACTCGGGGCTCCTGTATACAGTATATTCTCTATATATGTAGCTTCACATATATGATAGAATTAATAACAATGATCCCTCTCTGTTTTATTCTTCTATCTCTCTCGCTCTTTCTGCATAAGCAGGTTGTTCATGACAGTCCATTAAGGGTGAGGCCTAAAGCTTGTGATGCTCCAAAATTCATAAGAATTCACACAAGCCAAATTGTATGAAAAGTTACAAAAGGTTTAGGTTAGAGGGATGGATGGGATTATCAATTTATTTATATGCCTAAACAAATTACTATCACTCTTTCCTACACATGTTTCCTCTGTGAGATCTGAACTGCTGAACTGCTGAGGCCCAAAGGTGCATTTCAGCCTTGCAGCTGCAACCCTTATGGGCTGAAGGTGGATTTGACAGTAAATTCAGCATATCAGCCTCGTGCTTGGCTCGGATATGCTTTCATAGTCAGCCATCCATCAACACGGGGAAGATCTGGAGTGAAACCTCCCACATCGATCCTGGATGCTTATGACAGTTAACACAGCGTCGCCTCTGCACAGAGGGCTCGCTGATCTATCAATTACTGACCATCCACCCACTCACACACGCACAGGCCATGGCTCACAATGCTAATGCTGCATTCCCCCCACTGTGCTAATGCATCTCCACTGTTATCTCATAGGCTAATGAAAGCAAACAAATCAATAAATATAAATTATACATGCGAGGCGATGCACCGCCGCCAACATAAACGGCCTAATTAATTGCACTTGATTAATTTATATACTTTAATTATCTCTCCAAACCACAGATGGTATAAATATCGGGACAATCTGCTTATTGCTACGTCAGTCATAAAATGGCAGACGATGGAAAACGATTAGGCCGGCCAAGGCTTTGTCGCGCCCAGCCGCTGACATAAAAAACGATGACGTTCTGAATAATTTAACGATAAGCAAATTGCAGCAAAGAGCAGGCGAAGGCCTCAGACCTGATTAGTGCTCTTATTTATCCCCTGGTTTTTAATACGCCGAGTGGCTCAGTTACTTTCAACACACACAGCAAGATTCGTGCTGCTTTCTGCAGCCTCATTAAAAGCTTTCTTTTAATAGCAGAGAGTATATTGCAGGCTGTCACCCTTATTGGAGAATTCTAGCTGATGAAAACATAGTAGTCTGGTTTGACTATAAACATGAACCACCTTTTTTATCCAAAAAAGATATTAGAGATGGAGATACTGCTGCAATTTTATGTAAGCTTTTCATTATTATTATTTAAAAACACACGGGAACGCATATTGAGAAACACCCTTCATGTCACAGGACCCTCGTGATTACCTCGAGTTTGCTTCCTTGTTTTCCTCAGTGCTGCTCCAGCCCTGACAACGCCCACGGTTATTGTTGCCACCTGTTCACCTGTTCATTGTTGTTGAGTCTCATTGTGTCTCATTAGTCAGTATATTTACACCCCCGTTTGTGTTGTGTGTGTTACGCTACTGTATTTCTAAGCTGTAGTTTCCTAATCTCATGGTTTTATAGTTCGTAGTATCTCAGATAATCCTGGGACTAGATTACCAAGTTGAATTTCTGGTGTTTTCTGGCTCAGATTTAATAAAGAGACTTTCCTCCGGCGCTCGTGTAACTCCACCTAACCGTCTAGTGATATGTTCAATAACTGCATATTTTGTTTCCAAAATTCCCAGACATCCTAAAAACATGATTATGGGATGTAAGAATGCTTTAAAGGTTTGAAACCAGGCTTTTTTTTAAAGATTAAACCCGATGTGTCTCATTTTTGTTTGTGGAATTTAAGCGCTTGGGGAATTGAAAGATAAAAATTCCTCAACAGAAGAATTGTTTGGATGCAGAACAATACATCGAGAAAGAAAGAGAGATATCTCAAGAGAAATTGACAGACGATTGGAGATCCTCCCAGAAGGAACGGAGGAGGACGAAGGCGGAGAAAGAGGAAGAGTTTAAGGCGTTCGTTTCCTGACGGCTGGCTAATGAGGGTTTTTAGAATAATTAGCCCAACGGGGAGTATGGCAGACTAATGAAGGTTTCCGTGCTTACAGTGCAACATTAATGTGTCCAGGTACTGTAAATATGTCGCAAAACATGATGAAAAATCCCCAGTGTGCTGCACGACCCCGGGTCTCACACTAAATAAGGTCTGTCCTTATCAAGCCATGGCCTAACGGTCTTTTAAACAAATTACAGTGTCTGACTCGTATTATCATGATATCACCTGAACAAAGGCTTGCCGTCAGGAAAACAAAGCTACTTTTTAAAAGTTTGAGCATAATTGTGCTGTCATTGGCGGTGTGTGGGTTGCTTATGGGTTTTGTGCAGCATGTCCATAGGTGGCAGCAGGGTGAAACTTCCTCCTCCAGGTTTGAAGTTAAAAACAGCAAGGTTTTTTTCCCCGTTGCATCCATAAATACATATGGACGAAATATCGTGCCTGCAGGTCTACAGGGCAACATCCAGTAGTATAAGGGCTCCACATGTGTGAATGCATAAAGTGCAAATAACACGAGACGTGTAAGTTCAAAACTATTATTTTAGAATGTGCTTTATAGAGAAACAGAAGTCCTAGAGGAGTCTCCAGACGTATATTTCGGAGCGTGTAAATGCCTGTGAGAGTTTGGCTCGAACATCAAACACATCCTCTCTCTAGGCTGACATGGTGCCAGCGACTACAGAGAGAACAACTGTACCAGGCTCGAGTTGGCGCCGTGCCGGGCGGCACGTCGAGAAAGTTTTGTTTTGATTGTCAACGTCTGCTCGAGCATGCGATTTGTTTCCATTTGTTGGGAAAAGGTTACTTTTATAGGGGAGGTCTGCGAACCTGTTCAGCTTGAAAGAATAATAAGGACAGAATTATTTTGGAATTATTCTAGGAACAAAATGGAGTCAATTTGTAGGACTGGATACTATGTAAGGCCTTGAACACTCAAAATTGGGAACAATATGGAGGTAATTACATGATTTCTGTGCTACAATTGAAGTTTCATGACATTGGTAACCGGGAATGCAGTTTCAACTGTAGCTTAACTAGTATCAATAAACTAAAATAACATTCTTTCAAATATAATAAAGTTATAGAATACAACTGTACAATAATATGCTTTCACACCATAAAAATAATAAGTTGATAGTTGCACTAAATTAGTCTTTTTAGACTAGTTAATCAGTTAGCTTTAAATAAATAAAAATAGGAGAAAATACTTTTGCTCATTAACAGGAAATAAAAGTAATAGTCGACAGGAAGCAAATATTGTTTCTCATTTACAGCAAAAATAATAGTTTACGAACAGAAAATACCTTTGCTCATTTACATTGAATGAAAGTAATAGTTGGCAGGGAGTATGCTTTTATTTACAGTAAATAAAAATAATAGCTGAAATGGAGCAAATCCTTTCGCTAATGTACACTGAATTAAAATGATAGTCAACAGGGAGCAAATACTTTTGCTCATTTACAGTAAATAAAAATAATAGTTGACATGGAAGCAAATACTTTTGCTCACATAGTGACTGAAAATAATAGTTAACAGGGAACAAATACCTTTGCTCATTTACAGTAAATGAAAACAGTACTCAACAGGGAGCAAATACTTTTGCTCACTTACAATAAATGGCAGAAAACTATAACACGATCATCTCAAAGGGTCTTAAAGTACCTCTCAATTGTTACAAGTCGCGTTTCCTTCCATCCTGTTTACACAGACATTTCTCAGAAAGGCTGAGCGTCTTAATCACGCCGATATGACGGTCACATTTAAAGCGTAATGACACGCGGCTCAGCATCATTTAGAGCCGGTGATCAATCAGACGCTCATTTAGCTTTAATTCATGTAGATGCACCACCTAATACTCATTACAAAGATGCAATTTCCCCTAGTCAAAGCAGATTAATGGGAGCACAGCTCTTCCTGTGTCGCCTGGCCACTGTGTGTGTGTGTGTGTGCGCGCGTGTGTGTGCGTGTCTGTGTGTGTTTGTGTGTGTGTGTGTGTGTGTGTGTGTGTGTGTTTGTGTGTGTGTGTGTGTGGGACGATAGATGACTCTCATGAGGGGAGGGAGCTGCTCAGACACACATAAGCATGCACACACATACACACTTATCTATGGCATGGTTTATGACAAATCGACTGACAGAGCACAACTTTATCAGCAAGACAATAATAAACAAAAGCGAGGGAATGAAAGGAGAACAGATTGCTTTATTTAAGAGTGTTAAACTTGGTTTAAGGAGACACTGTATGTATGAACTTATTTAATTATATAATCACAGCGCTGTTGAATTCTTTATTCTGATTGGTCAGAAGGTGTTGATTAATTTTCTGCAGGGCTCTCACAAGTCAAATCACAGGTTTATATTCATGCACACATTCTAACACGTTATCGTTTCTATGGTAACAACTCATTCACAGGGACTTGAACGCAAGTGATAACAGGAACTTGTTTCGTAGACGTTCCGCAAAATTAAATGTAACTATGAACAGAAAAAAAGGCGTGTCCTTCTTTAAGAAATAAAAATGTGTAATCTTTGCCAAACTGCTGTGGTATAAGCGGAATAAAGCACTTTGGGACGTGCAGTTATAGAACGATAATCGTCGTTGATTATTTTCGTATAACAGCATGCCCTGTTGTGTTTTATTCCTTACTTAATCAAGTTTTCATTACTAAATAAGCTTTGCATTTTTATGTATATTTCACAAATTAAGACAAAATGAGGAGATTTCGGCCTCTGAAGAAGTATTCAAGTCCAGTGCTTTGTGTAAGTATGGACGATTCATACTAATAATTTTTCATTATGTCAAAAAGATGTCTCATTTTACAGTCTCTAGTGCTAGTGCTTGCTAATCTGTTTCATGAGGAGTAATAAAGGAAATCGATGTTAGCTTTCAGACTGAGAAAAACCGAAGCTCAGATTTATTCTGAAACATGAAACCCTATCTTAAATTATTAGGAGAAATATCTGCTTTTCAGAATCAAACTATTTTGCTCTTTTATAGGTATAAAGTGTGTGGTCACAATTTCTATTTTCTATTTCCTTGCTCTCCCTTGATGATGTGTATGGAAGTGTGCATGCTCTAATACCTTTAAACTGTAGTTCCATTTTTCTCACTGATTCCTGTACAAATACTGAAAAGCAAAGGCGTTCTGATCCTTTTCCTCCTCCACTGTTGTAAAAAAGCTTCCCCATGCCACATGCCACAGGAAGTGCCAACACACAAAGTGGCACAGCACTGTCTGGCATTACAGTTTACACATGGGCATCAAAGGCACAGAAAAACAAAAAGAAGAAAAGGGAGGTCGACTGTCTTTCCACTTGGCCAAAGCACAAAGCAGCATTTAGAAGAAGCCACACAAGCCTTCAAAGATGTTCAAAGGTATTCGGGATGGTGTGGTTACTCGTGATCTAAAACAGTTTTTAATGTGACACACTCAATTTCTATTTTCCGAAGGGGTTTCTGAAGTCCGAGTTCATCTAGAGTCAGTTCTGGAATAATATGCAATCGTTGCTATTACTGGTTATGGCCCATCGAAGAGATCAGTAGCAGTTAGTGAAAGTGCATTCCTCGAGATGAGTGAACAGTCATGGGAATATAATGTAGCCCCTGGAAAGACAGAGAGAGAGAAAATACATGCGTGCAGAGGTGGGTAGAGTAGCCAAAAATATTACTTAAGTAAAAATAATGTAACTTATAAGAAATAATAAGTCAAGTTAATGTAAAAGAAGTCATACAAATAACTACATGAGTAAAGCAGCAGTCAAACTAAAAATGAATAAAATTCACCTGGCAAAAAAAACAATTCATGTGAATGAGAAAGGACGCAGGACACGAATCAAATTGGCGAATCAAATTAATTTCGCTTCATGCCGAGTTCATGTAGGTAAAGTGTGACCTGTGAGTTCGCGAACCTCAGACTGATAAAAAACAAGAGAGCTGGCTGTGGCCTCTTCAGTCTGTAAAAGACAAAATGACAGAACTGCTAATTATTAAGTAGCGCTCACACCAGACTTTTGTCTCTTTATTTTTTTCGTAATGTCACTTGACGCACATGTGCAAAAAAACAAATTAGCTAGCTAATGGTTTTGATTAGCATCACCAATCTGCATCTGTAATCTCCTGCTCCACCCCAGCAAATCCAGTGTGACTGCTGCTTAAGACTAGTACCATTAGGAGGGGATACGTTTTCCAGACATATGTCTGTTAAGTAATGTTACTGGAGGAGGTCTGTAATGATTATGACTGATTGACACAGGATAAGAGATCTCTGTAGAAATAGATACAGGACTGTCTACATGATGTACGCATTGTCATCACACTAAAAAAGCTCTATATCATATCTTCAATACAAACTGATAGCTCTGACCTTTATTATAACCACATGTTGTAACTTACCTAAAGCCGCCAGAAGTGTCGCTCCTCTGACAAGCCCTTATGAACGTCGTTTATATTTCATTCTGTGTTTTCAACTCGACCAGTACTTGGTTTCGGACCTAGAGTGTCTACATACTTAAGAAAAGGTTATGGATACTTCATACAGGATATGAAGCAGTCTTTACCAACATGTCAATTCACACAGGATATATTTATTTCTACAGGTCATTTTGCAGTAGATAAAAGAAAATAAATGCAGTAATATTTCCAGACACAGGAATGTGCAATTTTTAAAAAAATTACTGGGACCGAAATTACAGAGATACTCCGTTAATAATTACATTACCCCACCTTTCCATGTCAAACTAATCCCATCTGAATAGGGCTTAAAAAAGTATCTAGTAAAAAAGTAATCAAGTAGTGCGTTACTTATTAGCTTGGATCATGATGATGAGATCAAAACCGTTTAATGTAAATAAAAATGGATATCACGTTAACATTGTATATCGCACCCACTGCCTGCCTGATGTTTTAGCATTGATGATTGATTGATTGATTGATGATTAACATTATCATAGATACATCCACAACTTACTGCAACATTTGCTCAAGTTCAGGTTTTCTTGTCTCCATGATTTTTGGGGCATGTAGTAAGAAACATGTTATATGCTCGCACAAAAAAAGGTACTAAACTGTACCCTTGCCTGTCACTGGGGTGGTACCCTCAAGGGTACGTATTTTGTACCTTTAGTGTGTATCTTTCACTTGGCAAAGTGCATATACTGTACCTTTTCAACACCTTTACTCTTAAAACCAAAGGTACAAAAGTGGTCCTTAAGGCCCAATTATGTACCTTAAATCATTTTTAACGGTACACCATATTCACATTTTCAGGTAAAAGATACAAAAAGGGAAAAGTGCAAATTACGTAACCCTTGAAAGTACCACGCTAGTGACAAGGAAAGGTACAGTGTAGTAGGTTTACTCGAGTAGGAGTGTAAAGTTACACCCATTAAAATTATTCTTACAAATGCACAATGTTCTCACAAAGTAACAGCATAAATGTAGCACATTACCACGCAACTCTGATGAAGTGTAACAGTTGGAAGCGGACAAATCCGTTAAGTTGTGAGTGTTATCTGAGACACACTTTATTCTGGACGTCATTCCCAGGTGACGTGTGGTTGGCTAAGTGGGGATTAACTGAAAGTGCAAGCAGGAGTGTGTGTGTGTGTGTGCTCGCTCCAGACGGGGAAACACTTCCTCTGCCCCTGCTAACTCCTGCCATTTCTTTTCCCTGTGTGTTGTGGATTGTGAAACTGTGTCCAGTGTATTGTGGTCTGACTGCTTAGAGGAAGCGGTGCAGCAGAGGAAAGCACACACACACACACACACACACTAGTACACACACAAACATAACTAGGCTTCGGTGATGGAATCCCTGCTTTACACAGCTCTCAGCTCTGAAACATAGAGGCAGACGGATAGAGAGAAGGAGGGATGAATGTGTTTAACAACAATTCTGATAATAGCCACGGCCCCTCTGAGCCGAGAGAACACTGCGATCTGATTAAGAGCCCTTCTGCATGATCAAATATTAATCTGCTGTGTGTTCAGGCCAGGCCGCCTCCCCTCCGAGCCTCTTATGGACTTATGCATTAAGCCATTTACACAGGCTAAACTCATAGCGCCTAATAGTATTGGCCAGGCAAGGCAGAGCCGTGCGGGGATCTTCCAGGAACAGAAGCTACTTACCATAAAGAGAGTAAAAATAGCTTGGGATGATAACCGGGATTAGTGTTAGACTATGACAGGCCAATTATATTAAAGAGGTATGACTGCGCACACAGTATCGTTTAAATTGCGAAACGAACGATAACAGAAGAACACAAGATGCTAAAATTCTCCAGTGATTTAGTTTCCTTCTCCTGTGGAATGTAGATGATAGTAATAATAATAATAATAATAATAATGCATTAAATGCATTTCACAATTTAAGATAAGATAAGATAAACTTTATTAATCCCCAAAGCGAAATTCAATTGTTTTCATAAATTCAATTTATTTCAATTTAAAAGGTATTTCACAGACAGAAGGATCTTGCAATTCATATGTACACACTCTTAAAGGGTTCTTAGAGGGTTCTTTGGATAGTTGAGGGTCCTTAGTTTTCTATAAGGGTTCTACTTTAAACCCTCCCCCTCAAAAGACAACCGAAGAACCCTTAAAGGTTCTAGATTAAACCTTTTTTTCTTAGAGTGTAGACAAGTATTACTCATAATGTGCTTATTTTCGGTGTGACATTTTATAATAATTGTATTTTTATTAAGTAAAAATGATCCTAAATTCTCACAATCGGCAATATTACACCTTAAAAGAAATGTGAAGCACACAAAATGCTCTACATTCAGACATATTTTCAATACAAGTCAAACAACCTTCATTAATCCACACCCAAATAAATCAAAAATACACGAGTACTTAATTATCTATTCATTTGCAATTCAACTTAAAACTTCCAATAAGCTTCAAATAATGCACTTAATTACAATCTGATTACACCTTTATGTAACAGGCCCCAGTCAATACAGTAATCTGCTCAGATCATCATAATCTGCGATCTGATCAATTAAAGCAACGATGTAATTAATAAGAGCGTGCGTCAAATTACACAGTGCACCCAATAAAACTCCAGGAGCGTCTTTAGCCTCAGAGAGACAGCGACCACTGCTTAACGGGATTAGCATGACGTTGAATCAACTCGCATACTCGACATTTAATAACACGAAACAGATTGCGGGGAATCATAGGATTATTTGCACGAGATTAAAAAAATTCCCTCCCTCCTCCCAGCAGCACAGATTGACTCCAGATTGACTCCAGATTACCCCCAAACTGCTTTAATCTACCGAGCACATTTAAGTAGGTATATGTTTTTTGAATTACATAGATAAGGCTTATTGAGCAATCATAATCTTATTGGAAAACATATTGTTACGTCTGGAGGGCATTAGTGAGAACAGATGCGAGGATGACTTTAAATGGGCTTCATGTGTGGAGCTTTAGCCTGCATCCTCCACCGACGGGCAACGGCGCATTAAAACCAGAGGAGACCTGCACACACACACACACACACACATACAAGGGTAACAGTATGAACATAGGCAAAAGGAGAAATATTAAACTTTTTCTAATTAAGTGTTTCATCGTTAAGGTTTGTAGCTTTTTGAGAAAAATTGGACGAGTCCACTTGATAAAGGCTGTGTGCACTTACACAAAATTGCACTTAAAATATTAGTTAAAAATAAATAGCAAAGAAACTGGCAAGCTCATGTGAATCGTGATTATACTTTATGCTGATATGAAATTCTGTAATCTACTTTCAGCACCTTTACTATGAAAGACGTAACATTTTTTAACATCTATACAACTATAAAACAGTAAATGCAGGTAAATTGTTAAATTGGTAAAGTGTTACAGAGAATATCTGTTAAATGAGAGATAATGAAATCACTTTTTTAACACAATACATCCCTCCTAATTAGTGCTGCATTAAAAAATCTATTTAATTTTTGCATGAATCCAATATTTACAATTAATAAGTAATGAAGAACTGTGCGGTGCGTTCTACACTTCTTCAGCAAAGTCACACGTGAACACAAAACTTAAAAAAAAAAAATCTAAATCTAAGTTTGGACTCTTTCCCCCTTCAGAAAACAAAAACCTGCTAATAAGAGATTACCCTAAACGTCTGCATTGGCATAAAAAGGCATTTAACGGCAGTGTTTTCGGTGAAAACTTGGCAGGGCCGCGTCTTGAAACTCTCTATCACCGCTGTGAGAGAATGCGTGTAAATAGTTTGTAGTGTACAGGGAGGGGTGTTGGCTCCCACTTTGAAACCCAGCCGTACACCAGCCATGCGCACACAAGAGTCCTTTACACAGGAGTCTAAATGTAAAGCAGACTGGAGCAGTGAAACGCACAGCCCACCGTATTCTACTCCAAATAAAGCAGAGTAAGGTAAACCGCGCCCACGTTTATTTGCCCTTCTGCCTGAAATTTAGTCCCTCAAATAAATATCACATGATATTTAATGGGCTGGTTTTCTACGGTGTAATGGGCTCTGACAATTACCACGTCAACTTCACAACACGTGGGCCATTGTTAGGGATTTGCTCAAATATACTAATTTTATAAAGCACACAGCAGGCAGGCAGCATTAAAATATGACTCTGTAGCTAGTTAGTGCGAACGAAAAGGAATAATTACAATATTAAATTTGTACGTTTGTGTGAAATTTAATGCTCAACATTTTGCTACAGCCTGAAATCACAACCACACACCACACACACACACCAGAATGTTATTACATGTTATACCTATCCTGCAGCAAAACCCTCAGCACTATTTAACAGGGTAAGTATATAAGTGTTTTAAAAATGCTTTTCAATTGATAAATTCAGTCTTCTCGTGTTCACTACAAGTGTTGTCTCAGAAACGTTTCATAACATCCAAGTCATTTTGACACTCGTGGTCAAAGGCACGTTCCCTGATTTTTATTAAACCTGAAATTTGATACAAGGTGGCGAAAATGGAGGAAACAATAGAACAGAGCAGAAAAGCCAAGTTGGTGGTTCAGATGAGGTCACGTAATTGTAGCTTTCATGTCCTCGACTTCCGATCTGAGCACATCTACGAATAAAAAAAAAAAAAAAGGAAGTCACAAATTATGTGACTGTGCCTCTTTTAGAGTGCATAAGATTATTGCAGTTCTGTTGGCTTTGGTTCGAGAGGATGTGTCCGATTAATAATCTTTAATAATTATTATTGTTTATAATAGAAAATGTAAAAGTTCTTTATTCTTAGAAATAAGCTGTTGTTAAAAAAGTGTATTAGAATAGGAAAGTCTTTCTATTCTAATAAAACGCCACCAACATTTGTACATACAACTGACCAATCACTTTTTTTTCTTCTTTTTTTATCATGCTACAAATTGCCCTATTTAAGAATTTGTCCAGGTCTAATTTATTTGAGTGATGTCACTGGTTCGTATCTTCGTATTTAAAAAATCTCAAACTGTTTATTAAAAAATGCCTTTTGGAACTCAGGTACAAATGATGAAGTCTGCTAATCAAATTGTGGGTCTGTTTTTGAGCCTTGTTTCCGTCGTAAATAAGTGTCCATTCAACCGCAGTTTAGGAAATTGGTCTATGCTAAAACGGGCCCTGAAATAGAATAAAAAATAAAATATGTAAATATGTACATAAGTTTGTTTGCAATTGATCACAACGCTCTAAGTGTGTGTGTGGGGCCAAGCTGCTCATCCTCAACATATAGCCAAAGGGCTTAGCTTGTGTTGGGGTCAGAGGTCACCCAAAGGGACCCTTCTACTCTCTTCATCCTCACTCGTCCTCCACCCATCAGCCAATTGGATTATTCTTTGCCGACAAGAGACATTTCCCCAGATTTAATATGCTGCTGAAATGTAATATATGAGTTAATTTAGATGGAAAACTCATGACAGGAGGCTTGTGACGTCCCACTGCTAACAGACGAATTAACTCTGTGTTCAAAGTGTGTGTGTCCACTGGAACAGCGAACACACCTGAACACACAGTTTACAAGAGGAAAAAGTACACCATTCAAGCGCCACAGCAATAAATATTAAAGACTCAGATTTTAAAAATCTACCTCAATTAACTTCTGGAAAATTAAGGTATCTTTAGACAATCCAGTCACTGGGTTCAGAGGATATGATCAAATCTGAAAACTTCACTAATATGAAGTTAACACCAAGAAGACAGATATCGCCCTTAAGCTAGCGAGGGTTTTTTTTTTTTATGAGGATTTTATTTTAGGGGAAAAGCAGGACAGTAGCTTTAGAGTATCATGAGAGCGCTACATACTGAAGAATCCGGTCTTATTTGAAATAAATACACAATTTTATTTTTTAGTCCTGCCTCAAAATAAATTTTATTATTTAAATTTAAATTTAAATAAAATGTAAATAACATTTAAATAAAACATGGATACAGCAAAAAGTGTATTGAGTTGTATGAGACACTGGTTCATCAGTAAAACAGCGACTTAAATAATTTAAACTTGAATTAAGTGCAATAAATTATTATTATTATTATTATTACCAGTGCAATGTGTGTGCATGTGTGTTATTCTATGCCCTACGTTCTCCATCCATCCTCCAAGAAGTTCACACACACACACACACGCACACAGCTCAAGCGATTCACACCCCCCACACACAAAGACACACACACACACCTTCAGTCCACTTCTCATAACTTGTGTGTAAAAAAATAAGTAAATAAATTGTACTATATTCAACTAATTCCATAAGTATAAATGGATCAAGATATTATAATTCTGTGTGTACTTAATACTTCTCTCCTTCACACACACTCACCCTAACACACACTCACATCCTCCCCTGAAGATGAAAAACTGCTCTTACATTGCTTATGCCGCTGGTCAGACCTACACACTCCCTCATCTAGCTGCCGTTTTTTCCGCCTTCATAGTCCGTGGTGGCGCATCTCCTCCGCTGCTGGATTACCGCTCCAGTTAAAGAGGTCTGCAGTGCCTGAGAGAGCAGGAAGAAAGAGAAGACGAGAGAGCAAGAGAAAGGCCCAACATGAAGTCAAAGCTCAACACACACACACACAGACTTTCACCCCATCTCCTTTCAAAGGACAACCAGGAAATCTCCACTTATTCCAACAAACATTTGCCTCAAGTCAGGAACTAGACTTTTTTTTTTCTTTCTTGAAGAGATTTTGAGACACACAGTCTGTGTGTGTGTGTGTGTGTGTGTGTGTGTGTGTGTGTGTGTGCGTGTGCATTTGTAGTGTATTTGTTTGTGTGTGTGTGTGTGTGTGTGTGTGTGTGTGTGTGTACCATTTGAGGTGGGGCTCCCACTGCTCCGTACTCTGCTCTG
>JAOUQW010000034.1:2473337-2484130 GCA_028565825.1 Olivaichthys viedmensis
TAGCATGATTTTAGAACACGATTAGCTCAACTTCTTTATGGACATGAAATGAGAATATTACTCATTTTATAAAAAAAAAAAAAAAAAAAAAAAAAAAAAAAGGTAAAATCCATTATAATTATTATTTCTGTAATTTCGCTGTTGTATTATAAGGGTATTTACAGGAAGAATATACAGTACAATAAGGAAGAAATAAAGTGTAGATGTAAAGTGCAAAATTATTACTAAAAGTAACAACAAATGTTAAGAAATGTCTGTGGCATATATCGAAGATATATTCAGTTTTTTTTCCCCAAATTTTTTTAATTTATTTTGCTGTTTTCAAAACCCTTTTTAATATTTTTTTTCTAAAGCAATTACTGATGTTTTAAATTCTGTTTCAGCTAAATTGCTAAATTTACTTCTAACTGCTGTATTGTAATCCGTGAAGGATTGAACATGAATGTACAAGGTGAAATAAAATAAAAATCTAAAACAATAAAGTGATTGTAGTTGCTGTCACACACACACCTGCCATCAGGAGGATCCCTAAACAGGAGAAGGAGTTCTGTGTGTCTATTGTTTGCATTGTCAATAATTAAGATGAATATAAGATTTATTGGGAATTTAAGAAATGTACTATATTTTAATGATCAAAAGATGGGACTCAGTAAACAGCACATCAGTTAATAAGTAGCGAACAGCAGCTGAAGGTTAAATTGTTACTACAGATGTACAGTGACTATATAAATTGAGTGAATATAAACTTGTGGTGTTCTATTTTAAAGTTTATTTATATTCATTTTCCCATAAAGAAGTGTAATACACGCGGTAGGGCATGGTCTGAAAGGTAGCTGGGAGAGTGTGATTGAGTGTGTTTATGCAGTCCATCACTGCCACACTAGAGCGAGCCCACCTGTAGTCTGGGAGTCATTACGGCAAGGTCATGGGATATCCTCCATGTAAACGCAAACTCACTTCAGTTCAAATTGGCTGTAAAGATCCCATTTCCTCTCGCTCGCCACCCCAACCACCTGTAGAGCGATGGGGCTTGACAGCGGCTTGGTCCCCTGGTGTCCATTACGGCAACATTACAACCCGCACAGGGAGAATGCCAACATTTAGGAGCTGAATGTTATTCATGAGTTAAGTAGAGGGCTACTTTCAAACTGCATTAAATAACTGAGTAATTAAAGCTAGGGTTTATGAATAGTTATTCCTTATAGTACTGCAGAGATGAAGAGAAAATTCCCAATGCTGCTGTAGATTTCTTATTAAGAATTTTTTTTCACAAATAAGGTTTAAGAAAATATACAAGTGTAAAGATGTAGATAATTAAAATAAAAAATCAAAGAGAATGTTATATTTATGTTTACATCTACAATATGCAAATTTGAGTCAAGTATGAGATTTTTTTGTGTCCTTTCACTCTTACTTTTCTCATAAAGCTGTTTACAGGGAAAAAGATGCACACTGAGAAATAAAGAATAACTGTCCGCATAACATTTCTAATATCAAATGTTAAAAATATATATTTATATAAATAAAATAAAGTAATAAAATAAAAATTTTATATACATTTTTTCTGTTTTGAACCATTTTTTTGTATTTTTATTTTTAAATTATTTTCAAAAAACAATCACTGATGTTTAAGATATGCTGTTACTAAGTTTCTAACTGCTGCATTTGTATTGGTAAAGCAATGTATCTGACTCTAACTTAATGTAACTGACTCAGTAAACTGCTTAAATGAAGATCCATCTCTGTCCATTGTCTGTTAAAGATACAAAAGTATTAACCAAGAAATAATAACAATAGTTTATTTTTCAATGTCAATTTAGATAGTAATTATCTTGGATAATTTATATTATAATTTTTAAGCAAATAATAATTTAAATTATATTTTCAACCAACTTATAACTACCAACCCTCAAATCGGCTTGCAGTATTGTCCAGGTTGCATTATCATCTTGCCCAGCAAAAACCCACACAAAATATCACTGCTATACCCAACATGGTCCCCAAACAGCACCCCATCAGACTGCGTATCAACAGGATTGAAGCTTTTGCACCTTGCCCTGTATCACTAGAAGAAAAAGAACGGATGGACACAAAGCAAAGCCTCTGAGATTGATTAGGCCAAGAAGGGCTGTGCAATTAACCCTTCATTAATTGGAAATTACGATTTCCAAAATCAGGAAAGGCCACAAGTGATACAATCTATTTAGCAGCTTGTCTGTTGCATGACGATCAAGAATTTCTAGTTAAAAACAACACGACTGAAATTAACTTTTACTGACTGTACTTGCCAGTATGAATAGCTTATACAGAGTATTATGTCATCCTGAGAGCTGTCACTGGATTTTAGATCACCTGACTAAAAGGAAGATTAACAGTGCACTATTATCTGATGCTGATTGATGATTCAACAAAAACCTGGATACTACCACATTTCCAAAGAAAAGCGACACAAAACCATACATTTTGGCTCATATTGTCCCTAAAATCAGATACATTTAGTCATGAAAAGCACAATTTACACAGATAATTTTTATGTATGCATCCCTAGAGCTGCAGTTAATCTGTCTGGTAAAATACATCCAAATACATGTATCTGAAATAGTGATGGAAACTCCAACCACAACATCCCATATCGCTTACACTTTCACTTTCCCTCTGTTCTCCCAGCCATGTAGACATTTTGGCTGGTGATGAAACGTTCCTTCCGTCCCTGATAATGTCACACCTGTGCTCGGATTGTTGTTCGAGCGTCACCCTGGCCTATCTCTGTCAGATTAGATAACGTCCTTATCATCTCCATTGCATACCAGGCTGTCCATAAGCCTGGGAACATGCTGAACATTCGGCACAGATCTGAACCCCCACAAAGACTGGAGCGAAAACGGATAAATGTGGCCGGTTGTGTGCTCAAATTGGCCCACATTATAATACGTTCATAAAAGTATTTGTCTGGAGGGGGGAGAACTTATTTGTTGAAAATTTTTAAAAGATGCATTTTGTGTTGACAGTGTCCTAATGATATTTCACAACTATTTGTAGTTGCTCTTGTTATACGCTTCCTTACACCGAGTTTTCAGTTTATTAGTTGCACGTATTTAGTACCTATAAAAAAAATAAAACTGGCATTTTAGTATATAAGAACAATTCCCAAAAATTAGAAACTACTCAATCACTGAAAATGGAAAAGCTCATATTCCACGCTTGCCAAACAGGTGCATTCAAGGCAGGGTGTGTTCCAAACAGGTGTACCAAGCTAAAATTATACTGCTAGTTCAAAATCTCCAACATGGCTTCGATCTTACCAACAAAGTTGCATAAACAAATTAATAATCACGACACCAACAAACTGAAACACGGTGACGCGTACCAGATGAGGGCCTCATTGCATGATTGATCAGTCTCTGCATTGCAAGCGTGGCCACAACCACCTCCAGCAGTTCTGGAATGTCCGATAAAATGATATTAATTCCACACATTAATGAGATTAATGAATTTGAATGGCTGGAAGAAGAGAGGGAGTGAGTTTTTCGTTTTTGTCTGGACCCGAAATAATAACACAAAAGCAATTACCGCGCATCCATCAATCCACACCCGACATCTAATTATCTCTCCATTTCTGAAGTCCTCGCACTTCTCCAGCTCTCATTTGTAACCCGTGATATGTTATTTTTTCATTAATGGAGCACCACAATACAGCGATGTGTAACTATACAGTGGGACTCAGATGTTCCAGAAGCATGATGGAGCGTTCCGGAGCACCACGCTGAGAGTTCCAGATTTCTGATGATTAATGATGATGTCACAGGGTGAGGAATGGTGGTCCCTGCAGCTATGGATAACTCCTTGTTATCCTGCTAAAAGAAAATGGAGCCATATCTACCAACGAGGATCAACAAAACTACACAAGCTAGGACAAGGTTTAATTTGGACAGCACATTCAATGAAAATGACTGACTTTTTTTAGATTAGATTTAGACTCCATGGGAGTCACTAGAAGGTTCCTCTAACTTATTCTGTACCTTGCAGTTTTTTAACACAAGCCTTTATCTAAAGATAATATTGAAGCAACGTAGTTCCATTATTGTAAATTGAGAAGATCTCGCACGAGCCAACTCATGAAAGGTTTAGCGGTTAGATATCATTGCTTTTTTAAGTACCATGACCTGGAATTTTAAGTGAAATCGACACGTTACAATGTCATAAGGCAGCTCAATGCGCTAATTGCCCTCTTTTGTATTCATGAGCTATCAAACATGGGACAGATGGTCGTGTCTTTGAGTGTCCATATATGAAATGTAGCTTATTTTAGCCAGCTGGCTAGTATTAGCAGTGAATATTAACATTTATGAATATGACTTAAAAATCCTCTCTGAAATCCTCATGTTAGCTGATGTTGGCTAGCGTTAGCAGTGAAGAATTATGAGCATATGAACATTACTTTTAAAAAATAATGTCAGGTCAACTTGTGGTAGCTAGATATTTAGCGTTAGCAGTGATATGACTTAAAAATCCTCTCAGAAATCCTGTGAGGTAAGCTTATGCTATCTCGGTACCCTGCAAAAAAGTCCAGCTTAGCCTAACCAGCTCCCAGCTGCCAAAACACAGGTCGAGCTCATCAAGCTGGTAGACCATCTTGGCCAGCTGGCAAGTGCTGATAGATGGAAACAGGTCCTCAATTACCACTACTAATGTAACACTGTAGACTTGTTTTTAAGAAAATAACATAACAGTAAGGCAATTAGAAAATCTCCAACATTTACTGATCAATTTAGTCAAGCAATGGAAGCTGGAAAATAACTTACCAGCTGGCTAAGCTGGTCTACCATCTAGTGGTAGCAGTGAAAATTATGAACTTTCTTATGAATATGACTCATAAATCCTCATGTTAGCTTATGATGGTTAGCTAACTGGCTTTAATGAAGATTATGAACATACAGTATATGAATAAGATTTGAAAATTTCTCACATAAATCCTGTCCGGTTTGCTTTTCTTAGTTAGCTGGGTAACAAAATCTGTGACAGCGTTTATGAATGCCACACTTCCAATGCTCTCTCATATGGACTAAAAGACACGCCCACATGTAATTTCCATATGCAAATAGATGTACAAACACAACTATGGGCTTCTAGACACGACAATTCAGAGCTGCTTTCATTTCCATATATGGCCTTGATGGCACGCCTACATTTCTACATAGGAATTCAGAGACGCCTTTGGTGGTCTACAACCTGCAGACAGACCCTGTTGGACATGATTGGCTAGTGTCGCTGTGATTGTCAGGAATATCATCTGTCTCTACAAGAGAGCAGGGCCAATTATGCTCTCTTGGACTCCAGGCAATGGATGGCTGTGGCGTCAGGATTCCAACTTCCTAGGGTGAATGCATAGGACTGTTGTGGAACTCAGGAGCCCGAGATAAATCTGCTTCTGGGTGTGGCCTTCTAAAAGCCCACCTAGTTTCTGTGACCCTCCCCCTTGCAGCTGCACAAATAGTCTCTATACTAAAACCCCACTTCCCTCAAACAAACAGTGTTGCCCTCACATCTGCAGTACAGTCCATTTTCAGAATAAAAATGGTTGCGAGGCTTTTTCTTTGACTCTCATTGACCTCTGACAACAGTAAATCCCCATATGTTCTATTCTGGTCTATTCACATTCAATTCCTAAAAACAAACCCATTGACTTTCATTTTAAAAAGCTTCGTTTTACCAAAAGACAATATGCATGTACGCTGTCCATATGCGCAAACTTAGGAATATAACGAGCTTGAGATGTTCTGCATGGAGGAGTGGTCCAAGATGCTCTACAAGTGTCTCCAACTTTGTTAGACATTACAGGAAGACGCTCGGTGCTGTTATTCTCCCTAGGGGAGGTTCACCAAATATTATATTGTAAAGGTGCCGATACTTTAAGCTACTTAAGAAAACTTTTTGTGTTCGAAAAAATATTGTGTTTAAATATAACTATACAGCATCCCCATAAATGTGTTCATAATATCACTCAGTGTATGTGTTAATAGGTTCAATTTTGCTCATTTTCATGAAGGGTGCCAATAATTCTGGATGGCACTGCATTTCTTTGGGAACTTTGGAGACTCTGCTGTAAGTACCTGAGTCTCGCTGGCTTTCATTCAGGCTAATCATAACTTGAGTCAAGACCAGCTTCTGTGCTCTGCCGCACTAGCAGAGGTCATGAAGTCTTCATGTAATGTTCCCCAGCTGTCCAAACACACACAGATAAACATACACTTATAATTTCATCAGCGTCCATCTTCTCAGTAAACCTCAGAGGCCTTAGCTAGCCTTGCACAGAACTACCTCATTTTAATGTTCATTAACTTGCATTTATTCACCCAGACTCTGTGTATTTACTGATTATACATGGTATTACCGTATTGCAAATGTGATTCATACTTAAATATGCTTTTTATTATCCAAAACCGAAGTATGAAAACGCACAGCTGGATCATATGAGAGCATCTCAGTTTCCACTCCACGTCCTAGACTAGAGGATAAATAAAAAGGCCATTAGGACTTCCATATTCATATCTCCATGTACAGATATGCTGTATATAATGTTTCAGGAGAGAGTTGCTCCGAGGGCCCAGACAGTTAGGTCTGATAAACACTCACGTTGACCCCTATTCCGCATTATAGGTCATGGGAGCTGACATCCAAATGTGCGACGGACGTGTTTTATGACAGAGCCGCCGCAGCAAAGACAGGTTAACTGTAATATCCAGAGTGGCTTCAACTTTAATTTCAATAAACCCGTTGCAGCCGGAGACCGGCACATTCACTTACATGGGATCCTTCGTTCGAGGGGCTCACAAATGGCATACGGCGTGCTCATAAAAGCCCATTAGTTTTCATAAACATCATCAAAGTTATTTATTGAGCGTGCGCTGGGGACGTGCACGCACAAGAGGGGAGCTGTGCTCTTAAGCTTTTGAAGAGATGCCGTATGGAGCCGACGAGGAGCCAAACAAAAGTTGGAAGACATTAAATTAGACAGGGGCTGCCGAAAAACAGCAATGGAGAGCACTTGTGGTAATAAAACAATGGAAAACATCACAAACACTGAAACTGAACGGCTATCAGTCATACAGAAAGAAAAAGAGTATTCTTCTCCATGCATTCATCATTTTCAAGTGTTTTAAATGTAATGCATTGCTCAGTAGTAGGGTTTAATAGTTTTGGTGTAGCGCAAAGGGTGAGTTTGAACATGGAAATGCAGTCAAACAAGACTCTCTGTCTCAGCCTGTCAACACTGGACATGAGGTCTCTATTAGCCCTAAACTGATGACAGCCATTCAGTTGTGGACAGGCCCATCTATTATATTTATACATCAAACCCATCTCCACTCCATTTCACCGCAGGGTCTAATGCAGGGCAACTCCTGGGACCCCGCCCCCCGCCCGGGAGGGCAAAAGGGCCACCGCTGTTTGATGGACAGCTCTGGAAGACTCTACTTCCAGCACAAAGCTGACACGAGACCAACCGCACTTAAACCCTATGAGCACGCGGAACTGTGACAGAGAGCTCAATTCGTGGCGATATTATTATTCTGGCAAGCAATGCTTAAAAAATTAGCAAGGATCACATTTGCTTCTCCCTAACTGTGTTTCCCACAAACACTCTTGATTACAATTTATTACAAGGGCCATGGCAAATATGCAGACAGGAATAACAAAGAGCTGAAACGCTAAGGAGATGAAAATTTTGCATGTTATCCATTCAGTCTGTTGAAACTAGACCTTTTAAAATGTATCAGTGCAAATGGTGTTTAGAAAGAGGTCAAGAACTCAAGGACTGGTCTGTAAATGTAATAAAATCCCTGACTTCCAAAATCCATTTTTCACAAAGTTTCATTGTGATTAGTGGAATGAACCAGCACTGTCTGCTAACACCGTATTAGCACAATTACCCATCTGTCCTGGCCACTATATATGGGATGTTCTTCACAGTAAAAAGGTATAGCTATCTGTATGTGTCAACCACTGGGTTCATATGCTAAGTTATCTTCTTGGTTCTCTGATGAATCACCCTCGTAGCATAATCAATCTGCTTTGAGGTCTCTCTAAGCTCTCACTAGCGATCTGAATGGATCACACAATAATCCCCACCTGGCCTCCAACCATATCCACAATAATTTAGTCCTCAAACATAGCTGACAGGAAAAATGAGTAACCATCAGCGAGAGAGCAGGTGTTTTTCTTCTCCTGGTCGCTCCTCACATCTCCCCAGCGCCTGTAGCAGAGATGCTTGTATACAAGGCCAGTATTGATTTTGAAACCGTTTGACGAAGGATAAATAAGATTGGAGAGAAGGGAGGCTTTAGCCATGAGCTTTTTGATCAATCAACATGTCACAGCTGCTACTAAATTCGATTCTTATTTATCAGAATTGCCAGCTTGGACAGAGTGGCATGCGCCAGAGTCACAAATCTTCCAGCAAACTATGCAGGTGCAATTTCAGGCCGGCGCGCTTCATATCATTCAGGCAGGCTGAAAATGACCATTGTGTAAATACAATGCCATCAGCTGAAATTATGTAATTTGGGGTGGAATTAACCTTTGCTCGCAAGACATCCATTGCAAGCTCCATTCGACATGTTGAGGTGAGCTTTACCTATGTGATTCAGGATTGAATGTCAGCTATGGGGTTCAGTTTGCCGCAGATGGGGTTTGCCGGGTGTTTCCAAAAATGGATTCTTTGGTTGGGATTTTCATTTTTTTTGCAGTTAAAAGGATGTAGCTGTGCTGTTAATATACCAAACTTTGTAACTATGGCTATGAAGTTGTACAAGAGTCTTGCATAGAATATTGTATGCATGGGTACCCACAATCAGAAAGATGGCACAAGGATTAAGAGCTTTTAAAAACCCTCATGTTGAAAAGATCCAACAGTGTGGTTGAAAAACCCAATTATTTGGTTGAAAAGCCTAATGGTTTGGTTTAAAAGTACAATTGTTTGGTTGAAAAACCCAATGGTTTCTTTCACATGGAGAAAAAAAGCAGAACACTAGTTTGTTCCATAGATGTGAGAGAATAACGCCCAAGAATTTGTCCTGATCTAAGAAAATAACAAGGTGGAGACAAAAAGTAGATGACACAAAGCATAGTGGCGTTTCCTTCACCAAGTCCATTATTTTCTTATATTGGAACACTTTGCTTGGCGTTATTGTTTACCTATATAATAAGTTATCCTTCAAAATATTGTTTGTAGGAATTTCTCTGGAACAATATGCCAAACTTACTGTATACCTGTATACTTTATATATTATTATATGACTGTTTCTGTGTTCTGAAAAAATATTATTTAATGGAAATAATTGGAGGTAATATGCTTTACACCAGTGATCACCAGCGCTGTTCCTGGAGATCTGCCATACTACAGAAACCTACTATCTGGGGCAGCTGTGTTTGATTTGGGTTGGAAATGGATTCTGTAGGAAGGTAGATCTTCAGTAACAAGGTTGGTGATCACTGCTTTACACTATTGTATCCTTTCACTTACACTGACTGCTCGAGCTTACTATAGTCTGAAGATGTACCAGTGGTATGTAATGTGGCAAGAGCTGAGGTAAGTGTGTCATGTGCGTGGCTGTGTTTGTTGTGTTGTCTGTGTAAGCCCCGCCCGGTCGAGTTGTGTTGAGCCATTCCACCTGTTTTCCGTTTAGTCCTCATTTAGAAGAGTATTTAGATTCCGTGTGATTCCGCGTTCGCTGTCAGTCTTTGTTTCATGTTACGTGTCGAATGTTTAATGAGTTTGTTTGTCGAAATATATGTTAAGTGGCTATGTGAGTGCGTCCTTCCCCCGTGTCCCGAAGGACCGTGACAGTGCATGTGGCCAAAATTTGTATTTATTTATTTTTAGGTTTTAGGGTTAGAATTGAAAATAAAAATTTAACTTGAGTTCTACTGATTAAAACCTGACTTAAACAAGGGTAATGACAGAAATTAGGGATAATTTTCATAAATACTAGGACTTAAAACCCTTAAAGTTCCTGCCAAGATTAACACAATATTAACACATATGCCCAATACAAACCTGGCTGTGATTAAACTGGGTGAAAAAAGCAAAGCATAAAACACATGCATACATACATACACACACACACACACACTCTGAATAATATAGACAAGGTGACATAAAAGGTTTAAACAAAAACTATCCTTAAGCTGTTCAGATACAAGGTAGAGTATTGATTCTCTGGCGACGGCTATTATGCGTTCCTTTGTCTACTTTTTTTTTCCCCCAGAGATGGTAAAAAGACTAGGATGGCAGTTAAGGTACATAAATATAATAACCTCTGATGGACAATATGTCCAAGCTCAGTGGGCCAAAGGTCACTCCAAACCTGTAATTTCCGCACAATGCAGTTTGATGAACAAGGAAACATTAGTTTCCTTTCGACCAAACCCCTCTGATTACTATGTGTATCAATCAATTTCTGAATGATCTAAAACACCACGGCCAAACAAAGGACAGAGATGGAGAGTAGTAAATAAAGCCTGACTTTAAAACACATTAATCACAGGGTTATTACACACACACACACACACACACACACACACACGCACACACCCATGCGCAAATACCTCTTAACCGGTATTGATCACCTAGAGTGTATTTGTGCCGTGGGTTGCATTGTTAAAAACTAGCACGTGTGAGATTCAATAAAAGTAATGGAGAGTGGGGAGGACTGTGAGTAAAAAAGAAAAAAAAAAAGGTCCAGGAATCCAACATAATACTAGTGCAGTGCTGACTCGAAACAGGAGTTGAACAA
>JAOUQW010000034.1:2536440-2557984 GCA_028565825.1 Olivaichthys viedmensis
TCAAAACCCAGAAGATCCACTTTCCGAGGTGCAGGACCCTCTACCAGAGAAACTCAGGAACTCTGTAGTGAGAACACTCACACACACACAAAGCAAAACCTTGCGTTATCATGCAAAAAAAAACAAAAAAACATGCACAACAATACACACTGTGCATAAAACTTGAATTTGTTATTTGGTAAGTATTACTACTGAGGAGATGTGAACCTGTTGTGCATTTATAGAGAAAGGACTTGAGGAGCATCCACATGTCTTTATTGGCAAGTTAGATTATTGTCACTGTATTGCTTTACTGTACACTTTAACATTGCACATTCCACTTTTTTTGGGTACCTAAATTGGGCCTTCATAACACATTCATAAGCAATGCATGAATCTTTTATAAATGCTGGAGGATTTATGTAAGGCTTAGGTCAAAACTCGTGAGGTGACTTTGTCTTCACACAAAAGAGAGAAGAGAGAAGAACCCTCTATTATCTTTAGGGCTAGACTGTTTGAGACTGTAATTCATGTAACTGGTATTTTGTTTTAAATTCTAATATAGTTTGTCTTCACTAGCAAAACAATAATGAAGCTTTGAGACATCGTCTATGAATTATCCACTGTCGTCTTAACTTTTTGGAAACTGTGTTTACTGAATCTACTTCATATAGCAGCATGAAATTGCATGTTCGCATAATTTTTTAACTGAAGTGGTCTATTTGCATTCAAAACTATTATGAAGCACTGTTCCAATACAACTTCACTTATTTAAGAAGCCCATATGCCAGCTGAATATAGGATTTTTAGGCCCTCAAACTAAAGTGGTAATCAAATTTAAATTTATAACACTGTTATGAAGCACTAATGTATACCGTTTGTATACTTCACTTATTTAAAAAGCCCATATATCAGCTAAATGAATATGAATGAAATGGATACTTCATAGAAGACGTCTCGATTTTTTATGATTGTGCTGTTAGTGAAAACAGTCAACAATCTTAAACAGTCTAACCATAAAATTCTCCTCTCTTTTATGTACAGACAAAGTCATAAACTATAATATAAAACCTCTAATGTCCCCTCACGAGTTTTGACATAAGCCTTTCATAAACTAGCCAGCATTCATTTATAAAAGATTCATGCAATGCTTATGAATGTATTATAAAGGCCCAATGTAGGTACCCTTCAAAAGTGTTTCCCCTTTTTTTTCTTTTTTTTTTCTATACCTACTTTTACATTTCTACCTCATGCGACCTCATTTTGCCCATACTTTTAACATTGCCAATGCCATTTCAACTGCAATAGGCACTGTCACTTCATAGATCATGTCTATGAGGTATGTCTTCTATGTTTTCTGTGTACTAACTGTATGAATGAATATTGTCTTCTGTGGAGTTTGTATGCTGAATAGGTTTTTGTATTGCCGTTGTATTTTATGTGAAGTCTTGAGGGAACGACAAAGGCAAGTATGAATTTTATTGTCTTTTGTGCACATGACAATAAAGAGCTTTGACTTCAATAAAGTGAAATTCATTATGAGAATATCAAATCATGCTCCGGAGTATCTTTCTGATCTCCTGAAGCAGTACAGCCCATTCCGAGCACTTCGCTCAGCTGAGGCAGGTCCACTGTTAATCCTGAGAATCACTGGCAGCTCAGCCGGTGGAAGATGTTTTTCTTATATCGCCCCTAAACTCTGGAATAGTTTCCCAGAGAACATTTGGAACGATTTATAGCTCTATAGGTGATTTTAAATCCAGATTAAAAACATACTTAGCATACATACATACATAGCTTTTTTTTAAACAGTGCTCCAATCTAAACTGATTTCCAAAATAAATGATAAACCTTATTCCCAACATTTCATATTTTTAGAGCTCATTAATGACATTGAAAATGTTATTGAGGAAGCGTGAACAGCACAAAAGCATGATTGGATCACTTCAAGAAATATAATGATTACATGGTATAATTACAAAAGGCGAGGCTTAAAGCTTGTAAGGAATGTGTTGGATATCCAGTTCAACATCACAATGATTATATGATTATGCTCATGGAAAGCGTACTACTGTTTAAAAAAGAATCTTTGCTATCACTGTTGGACGAATTATTTTTTGACCGTCAGACCCCCGGGTTGAGTTAAAACATGTTTTGTGCCAAAAGCCAGTAACACAACAACGATATTTGGATGACAGGAGTAAATTTGTTGCGGGTGACTGATGTCATTAAATTCCAAAACAATATTACTCTTAAGGCTGTTGAATAAAGAGTCTATGAATCTGTGTTTTTGTGCCTGCTATAGCTGGGTATACCTTAAAGAATAAGATCTCTATTCTCTAAATCAGCATTATAGTCCAAAGCTATATAGTATTATTCCCTTGACAACAAGTACACATAAACAAGACAGACCACAGATCAATAATGAATGTCTAACATTTTTATTTTAGAGATTTGGGTTGAAACATGTACTCAAAAAAAAAGACGACAAAAAAACAACAACAGTTCTCTCTCTCTCTCCTCACACACACACATACACACGATCTATAAATTATTCAGCAGACACATAATTTAACTTTAGCCATGTTGTTTCATCTTGAAGTCTTTCATCTGTTCCATTTCAGTGGATGGGCCATTTTAGCACATTCTTTAGTGTGAAACAGCACAGAACTGGTGAAAATGAACTCTTGATGTGCTGCAATGCAGATAGCACTTTTCATCATCCTGAAAATGACGACTCGCTCGACTCCTCTCTCAGGTTTCTGCTCCCTACAGCCATAAGTACCATTAAACACAATCTCTTTTGCTCCTTTGTCTATCTCCCTCTTTCTGTTTGCAAGTCTCTTTTTTCTGCTTGACAGCTTCATATACTCTAAAATTCATGACCTCATCAGAATGTCGAAATTGATTTAACCTGCACTCTCCCAAAGCTGCACACTTTATTCTGTAGGGAGTCGGTCTATGTGCTAGATTTTTACACCAGACAGTCGGGTTTAACCCAAGCCCCAGTTAATGTTATCATTAAAATAGAAAATGCAGTACATATTTTAGTTCTGGAATAACAAATAAACAAATAGTGGGATTATGATATATGCAAAATTAAAATGAATAGCAACCACATTAACATTGCATAAATAAATAAAACACAAAATAATTAATGTGTTAATGATTTGTAAAAGTCTATAAATCATTTGCATTGTTCTACCAGTGTTGTTGTTATGTGAATTAATTGGTTGTGTGAATTAATTGCAATTTACTATTGCTTTTTAAAGCGTAGCAGTAGAAACAATACAGTTGGTAATTCTTCATATTATTGGTGGAAAAATAGACTTCCCTACAAGCAACTGGATAGGCAACAGAGCACAGATATAAAATATTAAACCATTAGATCAAGTAAACATTCATAATATACAGTATATGGACACAGGTCTCCTACCAAAGTTGGCTGTTTTTATTTCATTATTTGTCAAAAACTGAGAAAAACTGCGAATAATATAAATAAATAAATACAAATACTCAGATGATACTTATTATTCAAGAACACATTTAAAACTGAAATATTTCAGCTGTTCAAAAGTCCTTATATGAAATTGAAATATATCTGATTATCCCACTTGCACACAATTTTCCTAATTTATTATTATTATTATTATTATTATTATTTGTAATGTTTATTTAAAATGAGAACACATATTTTTCCAGCATCCTGTGTTAATTGATTATTAAATTGTTACAGTGCTAATGTATCATCATTGCTGCTAAGGAATAATGTAATCTTGTTTAAAGAAATATAATTTGGCAAAAATGTGAGAATTTTCATATCAAACTCAGACTTTTGAACCCTGCTGTATTGCAAAAGCCACAAGCATTAATGAAGGGGGTCAAGCACTGTAAGGCCTCGGTTGTTCAGCTTGTGGCCCAGCAAAGTGAGAAGTCAAAATGTGTATCCCTGCTGAATCCTCAGTGCTTAAGTCTGGGTTCCTAAACAGCTGTCAAAGTTTGGGACCAAACTTGGCACGGAACATGCCATGTCCAATAAACGCCCAGCTGAGGCCACTCACCCTGTAAGCCCAGCTACAACGCCTTGGTATTGGAAATGGTCCAAGGCATGTTAATCTAATTGTCTCTCTGTGTCTCTCTTACAGATACAGAAACCAGTGAGGATGTTGAACAAGTCCAGAGCATCTTCTTCTCTTGTGAATTCATACTTTGGTGGAGAAAGACGGCACGAAGACAACAGAGAATGGAGTAAGAGGAAATTCCCTGAGAGAAAAATGGAAAAATAAACTAATACAATTTAGAATTTTCCCAACAGCCATACAGTGGTAATGAAAAAAAATCCCCAATTTTTTAATGTGGTCTCAGACTTTTGGACCCCACTGTAGGTCTTAACTGTCTAATAAAGTGTGTATTATAACTGTTTTGGGAGACTTTTCTAATGTGTCAGACCAGACCACATTGTTTTACGCTCAACCCACTCAATATGGCAGCACAGTGTTCTGTGTAACATTTCACTTAAAGCCAGTATTCATAGGGCGACATGACAATGAAAAAAAAGTCCCAGATTTTCAATGTGGTCTCAGACTTTTGGACTCCACTGTATATACAAAGAACGTATTTTGAGTGCTTCCATAAGAACCACTCTATAATACATATATAATTCTGTGGACGTTACATTCCAAGATAAACCCTATAATTATACTACCTGTCCTACTTCCCACCATCCAAAAATAACCAGTTGTTTATTTGAACAGTTGTTTGCATTTTTAAAGCCGCAGTCAGAACTAAGCCCAATCACCCAATGAGTGAAGAAGTACATCTGTCATAACAGCCGTGCAGTCGCACCCAAAATGTATTGATATGTGGCTTTCTGGAGATTTCTGTACACATTTTCCCCCTCTGGGATCCTGGAAAGGAGTTGAACTTTGTCACACAGCTTACATCAGCAAAGACTCCGACTCCGAGGCTTTTCGTGTTTTCTGTGTTCTGTCTGAGAGCATTTTGAGCTGCCATCCTTCATGCGGCTCTATACGAAGCTCTCTGTCAGCTCCAGGGCCTCCGTAGCACATTAACTCACAGTAATAGTAGTTATCAGAGACTGCCTCTTCAAGTGAGAGATACAACAGGCTGCATCCATCTCACTTACTCACCATTTTCAGGAGATTGTATCATTAATTGCAAGTTCAGAGGGAGAAAGAAAATCTGATGTTGAATAGCTTCTCATAGTAAACATGTTGCCAACTTAAACGAGACAGCCCATCTAGTCCCTTTCTAATTGATGAAGACTCTCTTGTGAGTGCTTTTCAGAATTTATTTAACCAGGATTGGTCAGTTCACACATACTTAAAAAGAAATCTGAAACACTTCCATAATATGGAGAACATTCAAGCAGGGCATTTTACTTTCTAGGTTTCAAAATGGTAAAAATCCTAGTTTTCAGAACAACAAAGCTGCAAACCTGCCATTGCCATATCGTAAAAATATATATATATATATTAAAGAACCAGTTATTTTGTTCTCACAATACTCATTTGTAAATAATGGAGTTAAATTCTCTCATATACTCATAATTTCAAGCAAAGAAAAGGAACTGACACACGCTATACATTTTTATGTATTTTAAAAAGGCAAAGAAATCCAAAGAGTGCAGATTAGGACGATAAACAAAATCCAAAAAGTGCAGCTTAAGACGATAATTTACAAAAAATACAGTAACCAGAGGTGGAAAACACTTTAGCAATTACGCTTTGTTGCTATACTTAAGCATCATATTAAGAGATTTGCACTTTACGTCAGTATAATTGGAAACTAATAAAAAAAGAAATAAAATAAAGTAAAAAAAAACATACTTTTGACTTCTTATATTTTCATTTAGACCTTTCAAGTACTTGCTACAAACCTCAAAGATCAATTCTCAAGTATTTGTTAACTTTTGCCAAGCTAGCAATTTAATCAATCACATTTCTGTGCATTTTAACTCTATTTATTACATATATTTAAAACATCCAATTCCATACATAAATCCGTTTGTATGGGTTTCACAACCAATCCTCTTTGTGTAAGGACCGTCTATCAGTCTCAGTTGCATTTCATGCATTAGAGTTACTTGATCTTGGGAAAGTATTTTTACGAATTCAAACAAATGAGGGTCATGGGAGTTTTGTTTGATTTCATACGAACTAAGTCGTAAGGAAAGGTAGAAACATTAACCCCGCCCCTAACTTCTTATACAATTTGAGTCGTGCAAATTGTTATAAATGTGCAAGTGTGAAACCATGTTGAAAAAAAAAGAAGCAAGACATGTCATGACTTCGCATTTCAGTTAGCATTGTTAACTTTTCACTTTGAAATGCTTGAGTCCATTTAAATGTGGACTAGGGTTAACTCAAGTACAATTTTGACTCGCTACTTTCACTTTTAATTGAGTACGATTTTGACACAATACTTTTACTTCAGTATCATTTTTCTGTACGTCTTCCGTCCCTGGCAGTAATTATGATTCACCTGACTAAAAATTGTGGAGTGACCTTCCTGACTGATGCAGACGTTACGAAAACAGTCGAGCTCATGATGCAAACAGATCACGCCATTCAAAAAACACACACATCCCCTGAGACTATAGCTAATGTGCTCGAGGAGCTCAAGTTCACAAGTAACAAAAGAGCATGGACGCAGGCCACCTGCTGCTTGCTGAACAATGATGGTCGCGGCATCGCTGGGTCACAAAGACAACATTCTAAAAGGTTTTGGCGCGGCAGGCGCTGCAACATGAGGCCCAGAGCTCAACAAAGCAAAGTCTTTCCTATTATGAATAATGCAAGGTCATTCAACACAGTACAGTTGTAGTAAAAGACCAGGCTTCTGTCTGCTCCTGTGGCTGATACATAAACTGAGTTTATGCAGGGCCAGTTAAACGCTGGGTAGTTGGAGAAAGGACCCAGAACAGAGTATAATGTATAGTGTCATTTACAATGAACGGATATCTGTAAGCAGCAAATGAAGACTTTTTTTCTTTTTTTTTCTTGCCCATGTCTTTCTCATAGTGCCCTTGTTTAACACTCTGCTTAGGTCTACTGGAGTGTCCCAGAATCAAGCCCAGGTACCACAGGCAAAAATTCTGTGATTTTGTTACAAAATATAGATGGAAGATATGTTCCATCTATAATTTTCATACTTCCATAATATGTAAAAAAGAAACTGATCATTCTTGATATGAACACTTAAATGTTTTACATTACATTTCTATCTGAACTTAACTACGCATAACATCAATTTTGTTGTATTTTATTTTTCAGGTAGAGCTTCAACAGGCATTTTTTAAATCTCTCCATACCGAATCATAGATCTTTGGAAAGATGTTTTCTCGCCAAATCATTTTTCCACATAATTTAACAGACCGGTTCATAGTTCTTAAAGTAAACGTTTGACGTAGGGGTTTTTATTTTAATTTTTTAATATCTTGAGTGGTTTTGACTTCAAGTGACTTTTTATGTTAAAGAGCCCTCCGAGATCTACACTTGTCACACATGTAAAAAACATTGTTTATCAATTCCACAAGTCTGACAATTGGTTATCACAAATTCTTTTGGGGAAAAAATGGATTTTGTAATATGTAATAAGTTTAGCACATATCTAAAAATAGCCTATTAGCATATTTTATTATTTTTATTTTTCATTAATTTTTATCATGTATTGATGTACACTCTCAACAGATGATGTGAGTATAGGGGAAAAGGCTATTAGAGTACACTTATTTTGCCTTGTATTACCATATTAGTTCTATGTAGTGCTTAAGATTGTTCTCGCCAGTTCACTGAAGTCAGAAGAGACAGCGAGGGTCAGAATCATAGTGGATTAATCCTTAATGAGCTACAACATAAACACAGCACTTTCTCTGACCCCAACTGCCCATTATGTTTAATTCCTTGAAAAAAAGAAACCAAAATCTGGAACAACTGAAACAGAAACTAATGTTATATACTAATGCTTAGACATGACATTTTGGCTTCATAAATGGTCTGTACTATGTTAGTCTTTCTAAACAATAGTTTCAATTAGTTTTTTCTTTATTGGTTTTGTGTGTGTGTTTGTGTTGTATTTTTAAGATATATTTTATGATGTATGAGTAACGTTTTGCTATATTACTATTTTTAGTAATGCCTTTACTCATTTTGACTGTATCACTCGTCTTTTCCAAGTATGTCTTTATATTAATTTCTGGAGAACATCACCAGGTAATACTCATGATCCTGTTTCTTTGTGTGTAAGGAGTTTCATCACCCCCCCCAACAACCCACAAATGAATATGATTTGCGCTATTATCTTAGTCTAGGGTTTAAATTAGCCATGCATGCCAGGATGGAAAATAGATTTGGAGTCTATCATCACACCTACTGCACCATGCTCATAAATGCCTGCTTTCAGGCCGAGGAATGCATGACATTCAAAACTGTTTAGGCTTCTCTCAGCATATCTGATTCCTTGCTGGCATGCTCTACTAGAGACTCTCTGAGGCAGCCAGTCTATTACGCCGCCTGTTTTGAGAGACCTGAGTGGACATACAGAAGGCTTTACATAAGCAAACGTACTATTCTGGGAGCTGCTGACAGGAGAAAGGATCCTAAATATCAGAGCTCTGTTCACTCAGCATTCCTAAGCAACTGAGAGACAGATTAATGGAAGCAATATAGCTGCAGCAGCAGATCCAAATGCACCGCCGCAACATTACCCAGGATAAAATAGCCAGCTGTCACATATACAACATTAACTTGGTTCTTCAAGCAGGAGAGATGGGAATAAAGTGTGTCAACAGTCAGTGACAGAGTTGAAGAGTTGTTAACAGAATGATTAGTTCTATATCTTACTACACATACACTGTCAATACGTTTTGGGATATTAACCCTTAGAGGACAATGAACACAATTTGTGGGCATTTTATGACATCGTCTTCTTGGGTTCATAAAATGAAAGGTGTAACTCTCAGACATAAAACGCACACATTAAAATGAGGAGAACTCACGCTTTGCCGATGATGGCAGTAGCTTTGTTATGTGACAAAGTATCAGTGAGTAATCCAGGTTTGCAAAGATATAGTATATGTATGCATTATCTTCAAAACACAGATAAACAATAAAATAGCTACATTTTATTTAAGGTTTTTGACTGCAGTGGTCCAGCACTTCCTACTTTGTGGCATCATCGCTGACGCACATTTGTCAGAATTTCAGAGAAAGAAAGGGATTAAGTAATTTACCACTAAAATACCTTTATTATCATATTTTCCTTACTTATATTTATTTACAATGTTTTTGAAAATGATCAGTTTGATTAGTCAGTAAAGTTTTAGTATCCCGCTTCTCTCAAACGGCAGTCTGAAATTTGGTATACATTAGGGGGAGATAATGAAAATAATCAATGGAAAATATTTCTGTGTTACACTGATTCTATAATCTTTGTCAGCATTAAGCTGTAGTTTGTCCCACATTAAAGTTTTTGTATGCCCACACTACAGACACTATTTCTGAAAAGATTCTCTAATTAAATCAGAACTAGAATATAATTGTGAAAATGCACAAATTGTAAGACAAACAGAATAATATATTATTCTTAAAAAGGCTACTATAAAAATCGTCAATAATTATGACGTGTCTAAGTAGCTAAAGATGTCCTGGACAAAGAAAAGCGCAAAAAAATAAATAGGCTGGGCTTTTAATGATTACAGTCAAAACATTTACATTTACATTTGCAGCATTTAGCAGACGCTCTTATCCAGAGCGACTTACAGAAGTGCTTTGTAGCCTCTTTCGAAAAACATATCCTCATGCTAGCACAAATAGGCCATGGTCTAAGACTACCATGAAGCTTAAACCCTGTTAGAGAGGAGTTAGTGTGAGAGTTAGTACAGCATAGAAAACAGAGTACAAGTCAAGTACTCTGTTTTGCTTAAGTGTTTAAATGCTATCAATGCTATTAGATCTGATGTATACTCAAATCCTTTACAAGCTGAATAGGGGTGAGGGGAAAGCAGAATAAAGAAGGTATCTGTTCTCCTCCAGGTCATTGGTGCTCTGTTTGACCAGGCTGGAATTCGAGATCTGAGAACAAACATTAGATCTGCAGAACCCTGCAGCCTAGTTATCACGTTTGGATGCGATATATAAAAGGGAAATTGATTCAGTAAAAAACAACATCCTTAAGAACCTTATTTAAGGTCTAAGAAGTCACTTGAAACATCAGCAGTTTCTCATGTGCTAAATATTATCACTTTGAAGGTCATGCTGTTGAGTTAAAATGAAAAGATAGTTGTGAAATAGAGAGAAAGGTCTTCAGAGCTGTGTCAGTACAACAGAGAACTCATGTGGCACCAAAATATCAAAAAATGTAAGCCAGATAACATTACAAAGGCAAGGCAAACAGGTACCAGGATATCTCCAACGAAAACATAGTCACGGTTGCTATGGCGCCTAAGCAGAAGCAATCAGGCGTGAATTATTCCACAATGTTGAAATGTGTGTCAGGCCACTACCAGCATATTAATTTACAATACATCCAATAATAACCCTTAATGTAGGCATGGTATGAGTACAGCATCTCTCTGTGTAATCCTACATAATCATTTTATGCGAAATTGCCATTACAGGAATGGTGTAATTTGATTTTTCCTCTTCAATTTTTTCCTCTCCCTCCTCGTCTTTACTTCAAAATGTTTCTCCCTCCTGTCTCCAAGGCCGAAGTGTTCACTCTCTTGTTGGCAGGGACATGAGAAAGCAGCTGGGTCTTTGTGTTTGGAGTGTCTACAGGTAATCAACAGTGCATCCTCTTACCCACAGCCCTTCAGCTCAGCCAAATGATTGAATGCATTAGTGCTCAATGGCAAACCATTGCTTATGGCTCTCACAAAAACAACCCCATTCGTGCCATTATCTTTCTCCATAGCGACCTCCCTGGTATTGCCATCGGCTTGTCCAAATCTGCAAAATATACAGTTGCATAGAAAGGTTTATCAACAGAAAATGAGGACGGTATTTGTATATTTGGAGTCACTGTATATTTGATGACTTCCCTGTGAGATCCATTTCCCAGTAAAAGATATTTGGGTTTCATTGGGTATAAAATTGGACTAGTGGTGCCTTCTAGATATAAGACCCCCCAAAGGAAAATGGTTCCCTTTAACTTTGATGATATAGAGAGGATCCTGCTCACACTCATGCATGCATCCAATATGCAGATATCAAGCCTGTCAAGAGCAAGATTTTATATTGCAGCTGAAGAAATACGACTTCTTTAAAGAAACACAAAATATACAAACGAACTACATATGAAACTGCAAATACAAGTATAAGTAACACAAGCACAGATGTTTTGCTTTCCTCTGAGAAACACTGAGATAACACTGATCTGATAAGATTGAGATAGAGGTCGTCTACAAAATACGCCAGGTAAGACGATCACAAACTGCCAAACACAATGGAATAGTCACCCAAAGTTTCTCCAAATGTGTGGACAAAGTCTGCACACAAAGAAACACCATATCTGTGTGAATAAAATCAGAAAAATCCTCTTTTGACAATTAATAATTGTGATAACTAGGTAACACTTTACTTAAGGGTAAAGTTCATATGGCTACATGATATCATACAACTGACATAAACCTACATAAATATTTATAAGGGCTTTTTCCAATAGGCATCAGCTGACATAAAGACTGCTTTTGTCAATTTTGATGTCAGGTTGACATAACACCCGAGTCAAGTGACGTAGATCTTTGTTGACATAAGGTTGTGTTATGACATTTTCAGGGCTGTCATAACATTTTAACGTCATGACAACTGACTTTGTAGCTCAGTTACTTCTGGTATGTCAGAGTCATAAACTGTGATGAAGTCAAACTTCAAAACCAAACTCACTCTAATTTAGAGTCAGAAAGAAATATACATAACTCTGTCATTAAGGCGTCATGACATTGTCATAGGTTCTCATAAAAATCTTACAAATAGCAAGTAACTTTACTAAAGGGGCAGATAAATGAAACACAATTGTTGTCAAAGTGTAAAGAGTGCTACTGTTCAACCCTTCACTATGTAACAGTGTACATACACAACTCTGTTTATAAAAATCTTATAAAAATGTTATAAGAATATATATATATATATATATATATATATAATTATTATTATTTATTTATTTATTTTTATTTTTATTTTTTAATTATTGGTGATATTATTGGTTATATCACATCATAACCAATATGTGATTCTGACATAGCAGGAGTACACTGACGTACAAAGTGTCATAACACCCCTATGTCAACAAGAATGTGTCACTGTCATTTCACAACTTGACATCAAACTTGATGAAAGCAATCTTTATGACAGCTGACGCCTGTTGGAATAAGCCTTTATAGATGTTTATGTAAGTTTATGTCAGTTGTCATAAAGGGCTTATGTAGGTGTCATGTAACCCTATGAGCACTACCCTTAAGGAAAGTGTTAACAATAACTCATATCTATGACTGGAAACTTCATTTACCTCTACAGAAAACAGAAAAACTTAGTTTTCCACTAGTGCAATTAGAAAGAAATGATCTCCAAAATGCAGTGCAAGTACATAAACTAATCTCACTAAGCCAGATTAAGCCAGGGCTGTCAAACTCCAACCTTGGAGGGCAAAACCACTTAAACATATTCAAGTGATCAGCTAATTATTTCATAAACTGAATAATGGTTACCAGAAATAATGGAAAATAGTTCAACTCTGTGGCAGGTGAAAATGGAAAATTGAATTTAAATGTAAATAAATGTAAATAGATGCAAATATAAAATTGCTAGTTACACCACAATGTAAAGACTTTTTAAATCGTTGATATATTTTTAATAGCTTTGTGACTGTCTGAACTCAGTCTTGCTATTCCAGCCATTAAGAGTTCACCCGGGAATCAAGCAGAACCAGGCTGATTGAATGGTTCATTGTCCACACATGAATGTAAATCTGTACATATGCTCGTCATATTTTATATTTCACCTGGCCAGCTATATAACTTGTGAGAAAGGAAAAATAATTTGATTTGGAACCACTTTCTCCTCTCTTAAAGCAGAGGGTACAAAGGTGGTGATGCAAGAAATACAATGACAATAAGCCCAGAAACCGAGGCTGGTTTGACCCCATCTCTGTCTGTGAGCTTGTAATGACCGCTAAAGCAAATGAAACCCAGAACAAAAGCAGAGGAGAAGCATGGTTGACTCATCCATGTTTTTTTTTCCTCCGGTGGACAGTACACCTTTATCGGCAGACTCTCACCCATTCTCTCCTGTCAGCATGCGGTGCGCATGACGTAGCGTGGCGGTCGCCACGTGCGCGACCATGCGCTTTTGTTATGTTGGGTTAAGTGCCCTTGTCCTGTGATGTGATCCTGTCCACCTGTGTGTCGTTTGTATGTAATCAGTGTCTCTACTTAAGCCCTCATGTGCCCCGTCCAGTTTGTCCTTGATTGTTTTGTGTTTGCTGTTTGGTGTTGCAGTGTTACGTGTAGTCTATGTTTATGGTTAGTGTTAGAGTGACAAATAAATGTTATATGTTGTTTGAAGTGGCTTCGCGCATGTGTCCAGTCTCCGCCGCTACGTATGTGACACAGCATCCCTCAGGATCACAACCATTTACCTCAGACAATGTACTGATGAACAGCCTGCACAAATTCACTAAGAATGCACTGCAAAAAACGATATCTTGCCAAGTGAAAATATCTTGAATATAAGTGAATTGATCTAATATTTCTCATTATGATATTATTATAAAACACATATAAGAATATTAAACCTATTTCTAAACATTTTTACGTATTTAAGCTTGAAATTGTCTCATTCTCTTGGCAGATCATTTTGCTTATTTCAAGCATTTATGTTCAGAAGGAAGCAAAATTTCTGCCAATAGAGTAAGACAATTTCAAGCTTAAAATTATTAAAACAATGTCTAGAAATATGTTTAATAATCCTTTATTTGTTTTATAATAATCTCAAAAATTCACCTGTATTCACGTGCTAAGATGTTTTGCAGTGTGGCTGGAGCCCAAGACTGCTTAGCCATTAATGCATACAACATTTTGTCCACAATTCAACATTATCGTAAATATTATCATTTTAACTTTAGATCTGTGGCCTTTAATGAAGCCTTTAATAAAGTGAGATCTTGCTTTAATATGCAACAACAGCGCTTCAACAGGGCTCACAGTATACTTTACTCATAGTACAGTCTTAACTCACCTACTGCATGTTGGTGATGAATCAAACAATGCAGGTTATGAACTAACTAGAGCGTAAGAAAACCAATTATAACCTAATTACCACTCCAAGCTCACCCAACATCCATCAGCACACACTCAGTTTCCATGGCTGAGCCACTCACGCTTAGCGTAGATGGATTACAGAATTGTTGGCACCCTTTAAGAAAATGAGCAAAAATTTGTTAGTATAAAATAGACACAATATTTAAAATTTTAATTCAAACAATTGGAAAAACTGCTTACCTTTCCTCCAACAAAAATCATTCTCAGAAGATTTTTTTAAATAATAGCATTTTCTCCCTAAACAAATGTAAAATAAATGCAAACAAATTGTAATCCTCACAAAATCTTTCATTTTAATTGCTTAAAGAAACTGTATTGTTGCTTTTAACCAAATATGAGGTTGCACAAATATGAGCTTTCAACACAAAAAGACACAGATGAGTGTTAACCTGCACAAGGCAGCTAATGGATATAAAAATGCATAAGCAGTTATTTAAATTCCATTGAGCACAGTCAGGGCCAATAAAATAGTTTCAAAAGTCTGGAACAATTAAAAATGTACCAGGAAGAGGGCGAAGGAGTATTCAGACCGATCCAAACTGTCAATGCATATGTACTATGTGTCCACATGTTGTTGCAAGCAGATTTCCCAAGTTGTGGATGTCCTGTACGTTATCTGATGAGAGATGATGAAATATCTCTTTCCCTCTTCCTGATCAATAAGTTTGAGGGCTCATTAGTTATTGGCATTTTTTGAAGACAAGCATGTTATGCTTAGTGGTACTTCTCAATAGCAGAATGGCTGTTAATGAAGCAAAAAAAGTGAAGTGAATTTGCAAATTGCTTGAAATGAATATATTAATTTTTAAGAGCTTAAATAAGTCTTCATCAGGGTTTGATTTGCATGTAATTGCAAGTGACTGTTAAAATGTTAAAAGGTAGTCGATGGTCCCTGTTGACTGAACAAACACATGGCTTGGCACTTTATAATGGAAATTAATGCCAGCAGAAATGTGGTCTAATTGCCGGTTAAGTCAAGAGAGATGGACCACTAGCCTTTTCAAAAATAACCCCTGGATACTATTTGCTCATGTGAAAATTCAAACTAAGCATGCAACACCCAACAGAATCATCAGAAAAGTCAACTTTCAATATATCGTTTGATTTTAAACCAAGACGATGAGGTGTCAAAACAAATTGCCTTTCAGAGATTGAGGGCTGGAGGACTTTAAACAGTGCTTTGACATAAATATAGCTTTCAGTTCAGGCTGTGGGTGAAATGAGGCAGCAGAAGAATGACAGCTTACATTTTGGAAAAACTCTGCAAGATTCTGCAACAATGCCAACATTCCATTGTTGCCAGAAGTGTAGAAAACCAAATGCTCCATTTATAACCACAATGAGTAGATCAATATCCTACTTTAAGTGTGTAGTTGAGGGCTGTTTCTTTCTCCATATACTTCTCCCACTATTCCTCGCTGTAGAGAAGAGCAAACATTTGGGCTATTCATCCATTTATTTGTAAGTTCTTGGTAATTCACTGTACTTGCTGCAGTATGATTTTTGTCAAAAGTAGAAGTTCTAGGCTGCTCCACCTTAGATTGGGCAATATACAATTTATATAGTACTTTTCATTTTGAGTCCAAAAGTGTTTTACACAGAAAAGTATCGATTCTAAAGCACATTAATAAAATACTCTGCTATTATTAATAAAATAACTATAAAAATATAATAAATGAATGAGCCAATAATTATGAATAGGCCAGGTTTTGGATTAAAAAAAACCTAAAGAATTCCTAATATTCCCTAAAAGCAAGCTGAGTGAAGAGCTCAGGATGGGCTTTACTGCTTCAAGAGATCAGCATGATATGCCAGAGCTAAACTATTTAGCGCTTTAAACGTCATGCGGAACTTGATAGACAGCCAGTGTTAAATGAATAAGACTGGCGTAATATTTCTATTTTTGGTAAGGATGTGGGCTGCTGTATTCTGAACTAGTTGAAGCTTTACTTAAAGAGACAGCTGGGCAGCCGGCCAGCAACACATTGCAAAAGTCATTCTACAGATCATGAAAACATGTAGTTTCTCTGTGTCATGTAGGGTTAAATTATGTCTTATTTTGGATAAATGATAGTATGCCATTTTAGAGATGTTATTTGTATGGGATTCAAATGATAGACAAGCTGTTACGCAACAGTCTAGGGCTGGAACAGTAACAGAATGTGTTTGGAGTGAAAAGTGTGCTTTCTGATGTATGAAAAAGCACTGGGCGACTTTCTTACAGCTCAACGCACATATATTGTCTGTACAATATTTACATAGTCACGGGTAAATGCTGTTTGGTAGGCCCAGGCAAAAATAATAATCAAAGACCCCAAGATGTCACAAACTGTTACAAAAATGAGCTAGCTTTCCTTTGCCAAAAAAACACAAATAAAAGACCGTCCTACCTAACCAAGACACAGAGACAAAACCCCAGAATCAACAAAAATGGTGGCCAAACCCTACACATAAACCGGGGAAGTTAATACAAACAGTACACAATACACCAGGGGTATCAAACTCAGGTCCTGGAGGGCCACATCCCTACAGAGATTAGTGTTTACCCTCTTCTAACACCAAATTCAGCCCGTGAAGACCTTGGGAATTAGTTGATGAGTGCAACCAGGTGTGTTAAATGAGAAAGAAAGCAAAACTCTGCAGTTCAGAGGCCCTCCAGGACTGGAGTCTGACACCTGTGCAGTACACACATTTAACTTATTCCAGCGAACAATATCAAAAGTCTCAAGCTCAATAACAAACTATAGGTTGCAATCCAAGAACTCAAGCACAGTTTACACAATACGAAAAGAAAGTAAGAGCGCGACACATACATCCGAACTCTAAACCTGGACACACGACACACAGGAAACAAAGAAAACTGCACAACCACCAGGACGCGGAACATTACACAAGCACCAAGAGTAACACCAATTTAACTGTAGCTTTTGGTATCACAGTATGTTCATCAAGGTCAAAGGAGTTAAATCAGCAACCTTATTTAGTACCCAGCATCAGTCCTTCTGTTTGATCAGAAATGAGAAGAAGTAGAAGGAAGTTTCTATCCATCCAAACTCTTCTGGCTTTAATATAGTCTTCACAGTCATTTGGTGAATAATATTGTTCTTATTGCCAATGTGGATCCCTCAAACATAAATGAGTCATGTCCAGCTACCACATGGTAAAACATAGCGGCTGTGGGTCTCTCAAATCCACACAACAAACAAAATGAGGACAAAGAACTGATCAATGAAATAATTGAAATAATTTAAACAGCAAAAAATCTAGTTGAACAAAAACATTTATGAAAGTGCAATAAAGGATCGAGCATTTTGTTTTCCTCTTCCTCTAACCAAACCGTGACCAAATCAAAACAAGTTGATGAGGCCATTTAAAATCATATAAAAACTAATTTGGCATAAAAGCTTTTGGCAATTAAACAATCTTTTCTCCTGGTGGCACAAAAAGAAACCCAAGGCTGAATAAAAACACTCCAGGTGAAGCAGTGCAGACAACGCTACAGTACCAGCTTTCTCACACAACACTGAGAGAGCTGTTCAGCTCGCCCCGTCATTAAATAACAATGACCTCTTTATAATAAATACACAGACGTGCCAGCTGAGGCCCTGCTCCTGAGAAAAGTGGAAATGAGTGGAGGTTTTAAGAGAGCGTAAATGGATGTGTTCTTGGATGTGTGTGTGAATCAGATAAGGGTAAGAAAATGAAGCCCAGAGAGGGGGGACACTATTATAGTACTATACCACAAGGTCAAAGACAGGTACAAACAGTGGAACTAGACCAAACACTGTAACTGGTGGACGTGAAAAAAAGAAAAGCAACTCTTATTTCAGGTGCCAAAAGGCAATAGCCAATATATAGTCATTATGCATATGAAAAAAAAAGCTGAGTGCAAAGGTTAGCATACCCTTACTTCGAAATAATGAAACCAGCAAAAGATTTAATGTGAGTTAATGCGAATTGGTTTTCACTGTTGGTAATGGTCCCCCCTTAACATTATTATACCTTTTTATATCCTTCCCAAGTTCTGGGAAAGGTCAGTATTTTTTAGGGCTTGTTTTCTTATTCCCATTGACTCTTAACTTCACTGCTCACAGTGCTGCTTGAGAGTTTGAGCCTGTTTTATACCTTAAATAAGACTTAACAAAGTAAACATCTGTTGACTATTTGAAGTCATTAGACACCTTAATGAGACTCATTCAAATATTTAACTAGAGCATGTCAATGGGGATGCAAACTTTTGAGCTTACTAATAAAGATAACTGCTGATACAAACTCAATTACTGTAATATTTAGGCTGTGTGTTGTAATGGGGTTTCAATGGAAAAACACAATTAAATGAACATGGAAATTGTTTTGTAGATAAACTTAAATTTCCCTCCTGGGATCAATAAAGTGTTATTCTATATAAACTGTAATTCTACCCAGAAAGCAAGGGGGGTGCAAACTTTTGGCACTCAACTCTATAGGTGTGAAGCGATGTGATCGCCATTTAGCCGATGGAATAGCACTTTCAACATCAGGCTTAAAATGTTGGGTAAACCTGCCAAACATTTGAATTGACATTCTAAAGCAAGGTGAGGCTTAGACGGATATGAATTCACAACATTTTCATGCAAAATCTGCTAAAAGAGCACCATGATGTCTTTTTAAAATGTTTTTATCGACATGTGAAACTAAACATTGATGCGTCTTAAAGGCATGGAAAAAAATCATCCATATTTCTCTAAGGCCTAAACAAAACCCTAAATTATGTTGATGGTTAAAGACATCATCCACTATCATAAATCAGATCGTTTCAACTCATGGCATGGAGAGAGAAAAAAAATGCCCATATGCTTTAGAGTTTGTTTATAGCTTTCTTTAAACTTAAAAAAAAAGCACTCTGAGTGGCAGGAACTGAAGCAAAGTGCCTGGTAAGTCCATCAGCACTACCGAGAGAGCACTGTAATTGGCATGTGGTTGTGTTGGGAATAACTGGGTTGATTTGAGGCAGTTGAGAGATGGGAGGTAAGGCAGCAACCTTCCTCAAACTCTGCAGGGATATAGCTATGATGCGCTTACATTTACTCCCTCTCTGTGGGCACAGATCAACAGATTTCAGTGTTTTATGTATGAAGGCAATGAAAGAGACACATGATTAATGTTCTCCCCTCCTTTTTCAAGCACCATTACGAACCTGGCCTCTTTACACGCATCCTCTCAGCATGCCGAAGCAAAAACAAGCTTCCTTAAAAGAAGATATTAAAGTCAAATACGTCAACGCTTGTACCAAATGAGATGCCTCATGTGTTGGCACAATATCGGATGATTGTGGGGCTTCATGGAAGAGAAATGTACTCTGCGTGAGGCAATTACTGGCAGGCGGTTAAAAAAATAAAATAAAAATGATCCATTCAGAGAGAAACAGGAGGAAAATCCAAATGTTTTTTTCAAGCCACAGAATAGGAGTCTCTGGCTTACCAGAAAAGGTGCCATCAGGGTATATTTTCCTTTACATAATTGGTCTGGGGGAAAAGGGTGGTTGTGAAAGTGATTGCACCTCTACAGCAACATGGGCTAAGGGCACAGACCATAGAACTTGCAAGTCCCTGGTATGAGATCCATTTCCTCATCAGTAGCTTGAACTACTAAGTTTACTGCAAACGTACAGTTTAAATCCATGATAAGCCTGATCTTATGCACGATTCGTAGGAATTTTAACAGGACAGGGATTTCATGGAATTTCATACAAATGAAATTGTAAGAAAAGCTACCACCCAAATCTTAACCATTTGTAACTTGAGTTGGCTCGTCTAAATAATTAAAAATTTGCAATCTTGAGACCATGTCTTCATGGTGGTACATATTAGACAATATGAATCCACCGAAGATAAGCATCCTAGGTTAATCAGAATTAAACAACAGAAAAACATCTTCCCATGGATGAATTGGCACCAAAGAATAGTCCCTATAAAATAGTATGGTAACGATTTACTTAGGCTTTATAACACCTTCATGACAACTGACATACGGTGACAAAAACATTTATAAAGGATTATTCCAATAGGTTTAAACTGTCGTAAAGGCTGCCTTGCAAGTTGACATAACACCTGAGTAAAGTGACATAAGGTGATACGACACTTTTCAGGCTGACTTAAGGGTAGTGTTCATAAGGCTACGTAACACCTACATAAGCCCTTTATGACAACTGACATGAAGCTACATAAACATTTATTAAGGCCTTTTTCAAAAGGTTTCAACTGTCATAAAGGCTGCCTTATCAATTTCTATGGCAAGTTGACATAACACTTGAGCCAAGGGATATAAGGTGTTATGATACATTCCATCCTGACTTGTGTTAGAATGCCATGACAACTAACTTTGTAGCTCAGTGCACTTTTTCAGTTACATAATGGTGATGTCACTCGCTCTAATTTAGGGTCAGAGAATATATACATTAGTCTGTTATTATGGTGTCATGACATTGTCATAGGTCTTCATAAAAGTAGTAAAAATGACTTTTCTTTCTTCACTTTTCTTAAGGCCCAGAGAAAATACACATAACTCCGTCATAATAGTCTCATAGCACCGCCATAAGTATTCATAATAAAATCTTAAAAGCAGAAATATGAAACACACTTTAAAGGCCAGAGAAAACATACATAACGCTGTTATTACAGTGTTATGATTGTTTCTGTTAAAACTGTTCACTATGTAAAAGTGTTATACAGCAGGTTTTCATGTTGATGTTTCCACCAAGTGCCGAGTTCAAGAGACACTGCAGAGCTTCTTTTGTAAGTGCTCACTTTTGTTTAGTTTTTCATTGACACCATTATGTGACTCTGACATACCAGAAGTGCACTGAGCTTCCAAGTCAGGTGTCAGCCAGGAAAGTGCTATAACACAACCTTATATTACCAATCATTCACTTGACAAAGACAAGCAGACAAAAGCAGTCATTATGACAGCTGACGCTTGTAGGAATAAGCCTTTATAAATGAAAATGTATGTTTATATCAGCTGTCATGAAGCGCTTATACAGGTGTCAAAAGCCCCATGAACACTTCCCTAACTAAAGTGTTACCAACAGTGCATCATGTGTAGGTACTGTAATACCACAATACACATACCTTCTAGGAGATGTTTAACTCATACAGTGGGGTCCAAAAGTCTGAGAGCACATGTAAAATCCAGCAGCATGTTTCACTGTTGTTTTGATCCACTGTGGTATCAATCTCTCTTCTGTTC
>JAOUQW010000034.1:2568965-2580134 GCA_028565825.1 Olivaichthys viedmensis
CTTTTCTTAAACTTCCCAAATAGGCCGAGCGACTCGTTGTTCTGCTTCTCCTAACGTTCTAAATGAAAACTACTTGTAAGTACAAACTACTTATTAAAAAAAAAAACATTTTGATTCAGGAATAAATGTAAACATGAGCGTTAACTTCACTATTTAAATTTGTCTTAGAAACACATTTCAACCATAAGCCCTTCATCAAAATGTCTAAGAGAATGAAAAATATATATTCAATCTAGTGTCCAAACTTTTGACTGGTAGTGTATAGTGAATTTTTTAAGCTTTATTTGCTCTTACTATGGACGTCGGATGTACATGTTGGACTACAGGTTATGTCCAGGTTTTTGTACGTTCTCTGCAATTGTGTGGAAGAAAGTATGTTAAATTTTTTAGAATGACAGGTTTTACCATGTTTTCATTGCTGCTATTTCACTGCTCTTCAAGGAATTATTACTTAGTTCAGGGCTAACATTTCGTACAGTTGAGTGCAAAAGTATTCACCCCCATGGTTTCCTGGTTTAAAAAAAGGAAAATGTACCTCTATTTTAGCATTGAAAATGAAATCTGGGTGTATCCTACAACAATCCAAAAAATAAGGGGAAATCAATAGAAAAATCGTTTGAAGAGAAGGTTTGCCATGGCAAAGGAAGGAAAATGAAACATTCAGTACAAATATACTGTATATTTTAACATCCAATCAGTTACTTGTTACTGTGAGAATGGAGTCGGTCAGTGCCCTCAGGAACCTTGTGGCAAGGATTTTTGAAACATGAACGGTCCCGAAAAGGAATCTAATTTTCCTTAAACCTTTTTCCAAATCTAATCTAATTTTGCAAACTTTTGAACTGATGTCATTTTCGATTTTTCACTATTAATATTTTAACTATTTGACCATTGCTGTTACTTGTTGATAATGAAGGATTATCTGTGAAACCTAACACACTAAGGGTCTTGTGGTGTTATGAAATACATTTCTTTGTCTTCTTCATTTTGTCCTAAGGGTATGCAAACTTTTGCACAAAACTGTATATGCGAATGACGCTGTTAACAAATATCATAACCAGTGGTGCATTTTGCATGGTTTGCAATATAAAACCCTATCTCTAATATTAATAATCAAATTGTTCTGCAATGCATGAATAACAGACTTTTACAGAAATAAACTTTTTCTTTTTTTTCCTTTTCTCCAAATGCATGTAACTACACTAACTTTATTCTTTCGGTTTCTCGTTTTCATAAAGACAGGCCTTTCTGTCAGAAAGTTAATACCAGACATCTCTGCAACATGTGTCCTGACCTTTCCGAAAGCTGGAGTTTCTGTTTTGATATGCTCCTGATAGCGAGCTGCCCCGGTCTTTGCCAAAGAAAAGGTCACGTCAAGTGTTCACATTAGACACACACATTCACTTCATCTTCAACAGATCCAACTCCCCACAGGCTCATGTGCAGGGACTCTAAATAGTCTTGGAGATTTTTACCATCATCTCAGTCTTCAGATGGTGTGAGCTCGGCCTACTTCATTGGCTAAAATCACATATTAAGCACTACTGATCACTAGACATGTGCCAATATTTGGCTTATGCAATATACAGTGATATTTAATAGGTGTGATATTGTTATCAGAGACACATCACAGAGTACAGGACTGCCGCTCCAACTGAGGAATATGTCAGTGTTCATTTAATTCACGAAAGCTGAAGAAAAACGTTCGTCGTCAACCTTTTTCTCATGATGAAAACGAAATGATAAGTTATCAAAAATTCACACTTTTAATTATAATCCGTGACACAAATGTAAAACATTTTCCTCAACAGTCAGAAATGGTTAATTGGACTGAAGTGAAACTTGTCACATCATCATGTACTTTTTCATGCACAGACGATTATAAAAGAGAAATCACAACTTTCATTTAGCACTTCAAAGAAGAAGAATGGCAATGTGCATTTGTAAAGCAATCTGGCTTTTTATTTAATGAGGAATTAAAACATGGAAAATTAATGCATTTGCTTGTTTGGAAACTTAAAAAGGGTCTATTAGGGAAAATTTGAGAAAAATACTAGAATATTATTGTGTTAATTGACTAAAATTGCTGTAGTTTTCTTCAACTAAACCCAGACTGAAACTAACAATGACTAAAATATGACTACAGCTACTATCTGGTTTTTGGTTAAAGACTTAGACTAAAACTAATTAAAAACAAAACAAATGGTACAATTTTGCTAGCTAATGTAACACAACCTGACAGGCTGCCTATGTAACTTTCTAGCTAGCATTAGCTAGCTGCAGACGGGTGACAAATGAAAGGAAAAAACTGAATAAATGAGTGCAGCCACAGGGCACGAGGGGTCACTGAATGGTTTGAGTATGAAAATTATGTAAATCATATGCTGTGGCCTTCACACTCACCAGATTCTCAACCCAGTTGAACACCTATGGGAGATTTTGGAGCAATGTGTTAGACAGCAGCTCTCCACCACCATCTTCAAAACACCAACTGAGGGAATATCTTTTAGAAGAACGGTGCTCCATCTCTCCAGTACAGTTCCAGAGACTTGTAGAATCTACGTCAAGGAGCATTGAAGCTGTTCTGGTGGCTTTTGGGGGCGAAACACCTTACTAAGGGCAGTGGTGGTTCAGTGGTTAAGGTTCTGGGCTACTGATCAGAAGGTCATGGGTTCAAGCCTTGGGACCGCCAAGCTGCCACTGTTGGGCACTTGAGCAAGGTCCTTAACCTTCTCTGCTCCAGGGGTGCCATATCACCTCTGACCCCAGCTCCCTGATATGCGAAGATAAGAATTGTACTTATATATGTGACATTAAAAGGCTTCTTCTTCTTCTCTTCTAACACACTTTATGTTGGTTTTTCCTTTCATTTATCACCACCTCTTCACTACAACAGTGCTAATCCTATTTGAAAAGGCTAGATTTTTTTTAATGTAACCTTTTACAATTTAGTACTGACATATGCGTACTCCACATTTTATTGAGTGATATGTGCTAAAATGTTTTTACTGACATAAAACCAAGGCAGAAGAAATGCTTAATTAATACTTTAATAGAAGTAAAGAGAAGTACTTTAATAGATAAACAGATGCACATATTAAAGAAGTACTTTAATAGATAAACAGACACATATTAATTTATACAAATCCAGCAGCTGGAGTACACTCACAGAGCTTATGCTAGTCATGGTGGATTGTGTGTACAAAATAAATTACAGTATGTCTTTTTTCTCCTAGACTGTAACCGTGGAAACACGGCATGATGTGAACAAACACCATAAACATGCACAATACGCAGGCAAGTCATGATGCTAGAAATAACAAAGCTTTCTTCTTACCTATATGCCCCTCGGTAATAAACAGTAAACACTAATTCATATAACAATTACATTTCTCCGCAGACACCGACGTCAATTATTCCAAATATAGACATTTGTTTAATAAGCAAACATGTGGCGAGGGGCTTGCGCTCTCATCTCATTTATCAAGCCTGGCAGATTCGGCTCATTTAGGCTCATAAGATAGAGTGATTGTAAGAAATTTAGGGCACGGCTGATAAAAAAAAAAAAACGAGGTCCTCATGCATATGGACAGCTTTTGGGGGTGAGGGGTGGGGGCCTGTCAACCTGGCATTGATTGATGAACTCGCTGAAGATCATGAACTGAGAATTAGTGCAATAAGAATTAGGTGATAAATAGAGTTGAAACCAGCCTGTAATTGCAAAAATGGTGTGTGGGTTTTGTGAGAGAGCGAGAGCGAGTGAGAGAGATTTCATTGTGTGCTGCTTACTCCACTTCTAGCCCTAACATTAAGCATGCAGAACTTTTTTATACAAATTGGTTCTTTCTCATTTGTATAGATTTCTAATCTAGAGCGTGTTGGACTAGTGAAAATAGCTACATACATTTTTTGAAACATTTTACTTTGATGGATTTATATGTAAGACTGACATCTCAAGACCACAAAACCTCTCTGTTCTACAGATATGGTGGTTAGCCTAGCAAACAATTGCTGTCGTTACCAAACAATGACTGTCAAATGGCTGTTTTGCCCTAAAAAGATATGAACCACTTGTTAAAAACCTACACAATGGCAAGTTTGCCACCCTTTTGCAGTGCATAGTCTACCTATCATTGCTCACTCACTGAACAAATCCATCTAATTATCTGTACAAACTAATTAATTTTCAATTAAGGTCCAAGTAGTCTGCTCTATCCTTCTTTAGATCCACTTGATGTGTGGATATTTGAATGCACTGACAGGATGTTGTTGATTTATGTTATTATTTGATAGGAATGATAATTATTTGTTTGATCAAATATTTTCCTTAAACTCATTCATTAAAATCAATATTCTGGAAAAGTCTTTCATGGCTGTGGTCAGACCATTTATTAAAGTGTACTAAGGAAAGAAATCTCAGGCCCCCTTTGCATCCTTGGTGGAAGGAGAAAGGAAGATCAGAGGAAGGAAAGTCCTTCTTTATTCTTAGCCTTTAGGCCTGGATGCTTCACTGAATCAACAATCCAACCATCTTTTCTGACCCAAACACAAATCATTTTTTGTCATGTCATACTCCCTTCATGTGGTGTCTGAAATTTAAAGAAATATGATTTCCCAACTGAGAAATTTTAGGTCCTCCCAAGTTTTAATTGCAATCCTGCAGGACTGTAATTCGGTTAGATGTATGTTGACAATGATAGACATATCCAATTAATATGTTGAAAATGAGGTTGAAATTGCAGGAGTAGGGTTAGGGTTGGCATTATAGGACATTTCATGGTCATTTTAAGTTGTTAATGTGGTTCAAGTACTTAATATTTTCATGAAAACAACCACTTTGCAGTGTATCAGACAAATTAGATAAAATTATCCAGATTACATTAAAGTTCCGTAACACTTCCTATGAATCGTGTATTCATAATGCACTATAAATGCCTTTATAACATGTTATATAGCATACAAAATACCTTAGAATGACTGACATAAGAGACCTGTATAAAGTTACAGTTACTTTATAAGGCATGAGTATATGACTTTATGATGTAACATATATCTGTTCATAAGAACATTGTAGACACTAATGTTGTAATGCACTATAACACAGGATCTGGTATAATACCTGTACTACAAGTTATAATGAATTTTAACAGACACCTTTTGTTTCTCAAATTGTACTCAAGTGTTTATAAAAGTATATAACACATAATAGAGCATTATGCCAAGTCTTGGGATGTAATGGCACTGTTTCAGCTATTCCTGTTTGGGGCTTTAAACATACTTATCAGTTTGACTTCAATAAAAAAAAATTACAATGCCTAAAGCGTTTTCTAAATTTTTTTGACATTCAAAAAATCTCACTTCACTTAAAGACTGTAATACCTGGCATAATGCTCTGTAATATACTTTTACAAACACTTGAGTTGAGTACAATTTTAGAAAGCGAATGTGTATGTTATAATGCACTATAACTTGTGGTACATATACTATACCAAAGCCTGTGTTATAGTGCATAACAACATTAATGTCTTACAAACAGATATTATAATGTATTATGTAACCTGACATTATGAAGTCATATACTCATGCTTTATAAAATGTTATGCATATAACTATATAAATACTTATGCACAATTATACAGGTTTATGTATTATAAGGTATTATAAGATATTATGCATGCTATATAACATGTTATAAATGCATTTACTGTATAATGCATTACAAATACAGGCTTCATATAAAGTGTTGCCAAGTTTTCCTTTGAACTAGTCCTATAACATGATGTGATATCATGTGATATTTCCTATAGCACTATGTAATTCAAAAACAGTTAAAAGCAACCATAAAGTAAAGAACATTCCTAGTTAAAACAAGATATTGTGGAATTCATAGGAATTATAATGAGTGAGATATTTTGCTCGATTTCATATGAATGAAGTTGTAAGAAAAGTTCAACCCTTAACCATTCATAACTTTTCATATGTGTTTGTTCAAGCACATTTGCAACTGTGAGACCATGTTGGGCTGAAGCAATTGTAGCTAAATGGTGTATTTAATCCACTAAAGAGGCTCTGTCGCTTTAAGAGAGGGCTGTCTGAGTGTTGAGCTGGGCGGAGTTCTGAGTTGACCACGGCTTTAGGCGTGCATGCGCAATGAACCAATTGGGAGAGAGCGGCCTGGGCAAGATGAGCATGTGATCCGTGACTGGGATTTGGGTGTCTGGAGTGTTTATTGAAATAAAGGTTCAGATTTATTGTTTGGGTGCTCGAAAATAGCATATATGAACTCATGAGAGTATCTGAAACGAGTATATTCTGACTGTATGCCACATGTGAGCTGGTGTTTGAAGACACACGAACCGAAAATGACTACCGTATTTTATTGGGTTATTTTATTGGGTTATTTTATTTATAGCACTATATTTTGTTTTGTTTTTTTGTCAGAATGAAGAACCCCAAAGATATTTTTTGTGTTCTGTGTTGGTTCAATTACCCCTGCTACACAATATTTTTGTCTTCAAAGCAAATGTACAATTTGAACCAGCAAATAGTGGCTTTTGAGAAGCATGTGCTACCTACTTCTGTCAAACCCGACAGTCACACTTCAACAGTTCAGTTCAACATCAGTCACTGAATGCAGTGGAACACTCAGCAGGCACACTTACTCATGCATTAAGCTCTGAGGAAAGTCATGAAATGCTTAAATTACTGCAAAATAGTGCAAAATAAAACCTGGCTACCCTCTATTTCTCTACCTCTATCTCTCTCTCTCTCTCTCTCTCTCTCATATATGTATGTGTATATGTATGTGTGTGTGTGTGTGTATGTATATATATATAAATTGCATATGCAAATTACTTGTTTCTTACATAATGAAACGTTTTACCCTTGACAAACCAAGTCCCGATAAATTCAGTAGATTAGTGTCAAGCAACCAAACCATCAACTCTAGGTCATACAAAACCCAGCTATATAGAATCCATCGTAGTGGTGACATCAAGCCAGTAACACATTTTTGTGCTTTTTACATTCATTTCTTAGATAATGAGCCAACATTAAAGGTAACTTTCTATTTTGGTAAAGGCTGCTTCATTTGGAAATATAATTTAAAAGTTAAATCACTTAATATGTTGTATAACTGATCAATTTGGACAAGACATTGAATCTTTACAAGCTTCCTTTGATGGTTAGTTATGAATATTTTAAAATCACTTTTAAAAATAGGTTTTATTTAGGATATGGCAGTTATTGCATACTTAATAATGTATAACATTTTAATTACTTTCATACACCATCTTACTGCTTTATATATTGCTATATAATTTTATAAAAGACCTTGTTTTAATTATATTTACTGTATTTACCTGCCCCATTACTTCTGCCTCAAGTACCAGTTTTTGTTTGTGTGTCTGTTTGGGGGGTTTTTTAATTAAAAAAAAGTTTGTATGGAACGTTTATAGCAATTTAAATTCAGGTTTCAACAGCGATTCCACGTATCTGTGTTGACATTCATTAACAAGAGACATTGATTTAACAATTAATCAGATTTAACCAAATGTTGCCTCTAGGATAATTCCCACTAAGTACAGCTGCCTTTAAATACTTTTGTTTGCTTTGTTTTACGTGCCTGAGGCTGAAAAAGGCTAATCAGATAATTGTAGCTCATTCTCACACACACAACACTCTGTATTTCACCAAGCTCATTTAAACACACTAACAAGATTTACACTTTTATTTATTCACCACTTCCCTGTTGCCGCTAAACAGACCTTTATTTTCCTTCTGAGTCTCTGTGTGAGTGTACAGTTTATATCTCGCGCCCATCTCAGCAGTGTTTTTATTCCTTCTTCCAAATTTATGTGTAACCTCCCAGTGCCCCTTTTGTTTGATTTTTGTTTGGTAACAGCTGTTGGGGTGCTGCATGGTTTTTTGGGTTTTTTTTTTTGTTTTTTTCCTGGCTGTGGTCAGCTGTGGGTGCTCTGGGCTAAACAGGAGCAGATGGTGCTTTGCTGAGCGTGAATGAATAGACCCCCGCTAGTGAATGGTGTCTATAGAGCACCTGCCTCTTCGAGAAGCATCGCCGTGACATGGCTATGATCCGCCTCAGTCTCCCTACTGTCAGACATGGAGGGGGGGATGGAGAGACGAGAGACAAAGAGAGAGAGAGAGAGAGAGAGAGCGAGAGAGAGAGAGAGAGAGAGAGAGAGAGAGAGAAAGGAGATAGATGGAAGAGAAAGAGATAGAGAGAACAAAAACTGAGAGAGGGAAAAAGATGGAGGGAAAAACAGGTGGAGAGAGGGATGGAGATTTGTGACCACGAGACAGTGAGAAGGCATAGATACAATAGAAAGTGGAGAAAAGAAACACAAAAGAAATTTGAGACAAGAGGTATGGAAATATTGGAGAGGGATGGAAGGATTGGAGACAGAAAGATAACAGAGAAAAAGAGGGAGAAGTAGAGAAAAGAAAGGTGGAGATTAGAGACAAATAGAGATGGAGATAAAAAAGAGGGAGGTAAAGAAGAAACAGGAAGGAAGGAAGCTGAAGAGATTTGAGGCTGATATATACAGTAGATAGAGATGGAGAGAAAGAGGTAAAGAAAAGAAACAGGAGAGATTGGGTGTATAGATAGAGAGGAAGAATTAGAGGAAGGTAGAAAAAAGAAACAGGGTAGAGCGTGATGGAGATATTTAAGAGAGGGCAGGAGATGGAGATGTAGAGGTAGAGAGGAGAGATGGATGGTGGGATTTGAGATGGAGTGAAGAGAGAAAAATCTTTAAAATAAAAAAAACGTAACACCTATGTCAAGTGACAGATTTTTGGTGACATTAGGTTGTGTCATGACACTTTCTGGGTTGAAATGACATAGCATGTTATGACAACTACTTTGTACTACTCATGGCAAGCTATGTCACATCATCAGCATTATGTCACTCTGACACCAAAAAATATGCTGAGCACAACCTAATGTCACCAAATATATGTCACCTGATAGAGGTGTTATGTCAACTTAACATCAAAGATGACAAAAGCAGCCTTTATGACAGCTGACGCCTATTGGAATAAGTGTTTATAAATGTTTGTCAGTTGTCATGAAGGGCTTATGTAGGTGTCATGTAGCCTTCTGAACACTGCCCTTCAGTAAAGTATTGCCAAGATTTGTTCAAATGAATATAAGCACAGAACATAGACACAGAGAAAGAGTGAGAACGAGGGATAAAAGACCAAGACAGAAATGAAGAGGTAAAGAAAGAGATGCAGTCCAAATCGAGATAAACAGATAGAGGGAGAAGGAGAGAGAAGAACGGAGAGAGGGAGAGAAAGATGGGTAGATTAAAGGGAGAGGTAAGGAAAAGAAAGAGAGGCAGAGGCCAGAGGGAGAGTGCAATGGAGAGATGTGAAACAGAGAAATGAAGAGGGGGGAAAACAGGCTGATGGAGTGATTGGTGGAGAAAGGAAGCAAACAGAGATAGAGGTAGAAAAGGAAGAGAAAAGAGATAAATGGAAAGATGTGAAACAGTGAGAAAGGGGGAGAGAGAAAAGAGAGATAGGGAAAAGTAATAAAAACAGAGTTGAGACAAAGAGAAAAAGGGAAAGGAGAGATAAGTGTGAGGCTGAAAAAGGAGAGAAGCAGAGGGAGGAGAAAGAGGGGGGAGATTATATTTCTATATAATAAGCTATACACATTGTTAATGCTTTAAACAATACTGTAAAAGGAAAAACAACATAAAGAGCGAGAATATATTATATATAATTAATTGAATTGAGAGACAGACCCTTACAAAATAAAAATAAAAAATAAATAAAATAAAGGTTTTCGGACTTTCACATGTGAAATTATGTGTTGTTGGGGTTTTTTTTTTTGGATTTTTTTTACATAACATGCAACATGTTAATATACATGTACATGTATTTTTCTGCAAATGGAGAAATAAAGAGAAATAAAGAAAATAAAATGTGTTTTTTTCTTTTTTAATGGGGGAGGTTGTCCATGTTTATTGATTCTCAGTGCAGTGCAGGAATAATGTGCAGTCCAGTGTGTTTGAGTTAATTAGATATGACACAGCATGCACATGCAATTTATCACTTCGCTCTCCCCGTACACTCCATCACCTTTGTTGCTATAGTAACATGTGAGCTCGGTAATAGCTTACATTAACAGGCTAAAGTAAGTTGCAATCAAAAGTCATTTTAGAGAGTCAGAAGAGCACAAACCCTATAAAATCACTGATGGGCAAATTGGAGTGTGACAACGAGGAAAGAAATAAGTTGAGTTTTTATATTTTAGGACTAAACCTGACATGGCAGATCTACTGCCTCTCTCTCTCTCTCTCCTGCTCACTTTGTTATCAATTTTGCCATTATAATTTCAATGTACTTTACAAAAAATGGCATGACAAATAATAGTATACTCAGGGCTCGATTATGCAAGGCAAGGGCACGCCAACCCCCAGTTTAGGCAAAAATCATCTACCTTGTAAAGCTAGTACCTCCCTTTTCCATCCCCTTCAGGTTATGGCTGTTAAGATATCTAACTATTCCATACGTGAGATTTACATCAAGTCGCATTGTATCAGTGGTTCTTTATGTTAAACCAATAAGTTACAATCAGTGTAAGGCACATGTGCACCTATTATGGAGGTGGTTGTGTAGAAATGCTCTGCAAAGCGAACATTACAACAAGATCTGTGGACTTTCTTCTTCTTTTAAAATGAAAAAAAAACACCCAGTTATGTTAACCAGTGAAAGATGTCTGGAGTCAATAAAACAGTAGATTTGGCTTTATAATATTAGGGAATTGTTGTATTTACAGTACTGTGAAAAAGTCAGAGAGTACCCTTTTGTTTATTCAGTTTTCAATCAAATGGCCATTCATTCAGTACTTATTGTTAATTATTTGGTGGTAAACAATAATGATGGGGAAAATGTTCCAGTACATTCATTTCCATTTTGAGTCGAACAGCCATGCAGTAACACATTATTATCTTTTTGGTGTCTGACAATAATCCTGTAAATGTGAATTTAATCTACAATTACACTAAGTATACACTAAATCTAATAGTTGTATTACTTATTTATGTAAATGAACTGCACGTGCATGAAACAGCTGGAACGTACTGGTTTGATGAAATTGGATGAATGGAATTAACGGCAGGGTGAAACAAAAGTTCA
>JAOUQW010000034.1:2616577-2635198 GCA_028565825.1 Olivaichthys viedmensis
GAAATGAACATTTCCAGTAAGAATTTTTTTGTCTTGGAGAGATTAATGCACACACACACACACACACACACACACACACACACACACACTCACACTATCAGAACATATCAGTTCTGTATAATCAGATAATTGAGGCGTCTCCTCACTCCGGTACGAGAAAAGTACATTGGAAAGCTGATAGTCTGGGGAAGGGCTGTACAGTGAGTGTGCAGAGCAGTGTGTTATTGCGAGCGGATCTCGTGTAATACATGAGAAACAGTTGCTCAGGCTCAAAGCTGTTAAAAAAAAACAGAATGGTATCTCATCTTGCAATCACGTAGTGTTACTGAGGCAGGTTAGAGCTTCTGCGGTGGAGAATTTATGATATATGTATTTCAGTCAGATTGGCAGGTGAGAGAGAGAGAGAGAGAGGGCTGTGAAATAGACAGAAATTATACTTCGTTCTTTAAGGGTCGGACATGAACTCTTAGTGTATGTGAAAAATAGCAGATAGGGAGACAGAGAAAGAAAGTGAGAGGGGTAAATGGAAAGAAAAGAGAAGGGTGTGAAGTAAGGAGAAAATATATCCCTATTTTGCTTTTATGGACAAAAAGATGCAATTATTTATTTATTCTTGATGCATATTGATCTCAAGTTTTTTATTTTTTTAGCCTGCATTGCTGCTTTTAAAACATATATTATCATTTTCATCCCTCATGAAAAAAACATATTTTTTCCATTCATAATGTCAGAAAGAATGTCACTTTAAAAAAACACGTTTCCTAAACTTTTTGGCTACCTTTGTGTTGCTTGACGTAGGAAAAGAGCTCGAACTAAATTCATGTCATTTATGGAATACTTTTGTTTTCACATATTTTTAAATTATGTACCAATTAATATTAGGCTGCGTTTAATTAGTTCAATCCTAACAGGCTTTATCCAAGTCACACTTTTCTGTGACCTAATCTCATATTGGGCAAATAATGCACTATGTAGGTTGTACAACAGCAGTGTGTTATACTCTATGTAGTGAGCATAAATAGTGAATAGAAGGCCATTTTGCATTTGGCCTCACTGTGAATTATTCCTGCGTGAAAATGAAATCAGGCTAAATATCAGCAACAGGAAGACATTATTGTGGGTAAATAAATAAAATTACAAATCTTTGTAATAAAAGTATGATCTTGAGCTTGTGATTTAATGCACAGTAAAAGACAATATTTCAAATGACAACTTTTATCTAAGCCAAGTCAATTCTGTTTAATTAATTGACTTTGGAAAGCAAACCCTCTATCTCTTTTTTTCAAGCCAGTGTGAGTTTAAGTTAGTGGCAAACCGGTGCTTTCCTTTGGAAATATTAATGCTTCACGCCTTCCAGTCAACGAAAGTTACTGTTATGTGTAATATGAAAATTCGTCTTCCTCACCTTTATAAATACACAAAGGTGTTATTTTGGAGAAGGTTTTTTCTCCTGCTCGTGATAACATGTCGCTGCGTGACGGTGGTTGCAGAGACTGGTAAAAATCTGACAGTCGCTGAGAAAGAACTGTAACATTCAAGGTTTTTTGGTTTTTTTTTTTTTGTTCAAGCTACTGTACAAGAGAGGAATCACTTTGTGAATATAACCGTGTTCTGTATATTCAAGCCTGAAACATTGCTACAGGGGTTTTTAGTGTTTGAGCCTGCCAAAATAGCACAGAGGGAAAAAAAATCTCTAGTTACAGTGCAGTATATAGAGACGGCAATACTCACTGGAAATAATCTTTATCTTATGAAAGACAAAACAATGTTAAATCTGAAGAGGGCTACAAATAAAAGCCTTGTTTTGAAGATGATGAAACCCATGTTCTATGCCGTTCGATATTGTTGCAACAGTAAGGAGCTACTTACATCCCCACCAGCAAGCAGAGACCCGTTTGCATCAGCCATGTTCATGTAGTTATTATTGTTCCCAAACTGCAACAGAAACACAAAAAAAGTAGAGAATGTTAGACGTTACACGTTATTTACACATCAAGATAGTAGCGGATTTAGCCTAAAATCCACACAGATGGCCAAAAAATAGCTATTCTATATTATATATTAGTTATATATCCGTATGCACTTTCTCTAACCCACACACGCACACACAATTCTCTCCTCTTGCGCAAAGGTGGTGTTGTTATGGGTTGATATAATCCACTCTTGAGTACTGGTCTCTATTCAAAAAAGCACAGCTCGGTTTTGCATTACAAAACAGGGAAGCACACAGGCATGGACTCCACACCACAAACGGTACATGAGCGTTCATGCACATTTGAAAAACGAGCCCATGACTGAACCTTGAGGGTTTAGTTTTGATTCATTTTCCACCAGCTTGAGAGACGACTGAAACGGTCACAGTGAAAATGACAGTGTAAAAGGGACTCTTCATGATCGCTATGACGCATAATGACGCCATTGTAAAGTCCAATATAGAAGAAGAGCTCAGAGTAACATTGTTCCTTGGTCTGATCAGCTCCTACTGATCCAATGCTTGTGACAGTAAACAATCTGACTCTCTGCAAGCTTCTATTTTAAAGTTATACAAAACGTCACAGGCGTCATGGCGGCGAGTTTTAAGACAATTTGTGTCCTGTGTTCACAAGCAAGATCTGTGTCCTACAAGCCAACATCACATGCATTCACAACATGAAGTACATCAGTGGATCGGATGAGAAAGTGTGTCAAATTCGATCCGATACTGATCGGCTAGTGTCTGCCCCAATACGATACTCGAGCTGCGTCTCAATTTACTTCCTCTTTACCACATAGTGCACTATTGTTGTCCAAATTCTCAGTGGACAAATGATAATCCCTGTATACTTCACTATATTACTACCCATGGTGCACTGTAAAGCACCATAATGCCTAGAGATTTTTTTAAATCTGTAAATTTACTCGGCAACCAAGTATATAAATGCAAGTTAGAAGAATATTGTTGAAATCCGACAGGCTAGTTAGTTAGTTAGTAGTGTGTTTAATACAAAACAAATGCATTTGGGACCTTTGTGTTTTCATGTAAACGTCGCTAAACTGTCTTACTTTGAGATGTCTCGTGATGTTACCGCTGGCCTACTTAATATTGATGACGTTCAGATCGTGTGTGCGATGGCGGGTCATGATGCATTCCCGCCGCACACTCAGGTAAGTGTTGTCTGAATTCGGTCCTTTACTGCCGCCCTAAATAGTGCTCTATACAGAACAGTCTATGTGTATATATATATATATATACAGTATATAGTAAATAGTGAATGAGTGAGTAAGGACGCAATTTCAGACCGAGCTTCAGTATCGGATTGGTGGATCTCTTAATCTTGCTTGTTAGAATTCGAGGTGTAAGAACACGTCTTTATTCTTTATTCTTTGCATCTATCCGAAACGCAATGTTTAGAAAGACATTCAAGAAAGAAAGAAATACTTTAGACGCAGAATTATCTGCCGGTGCGGCAATTACATGATGAAATTACTTGAGATAAATCATACAGGAATTGCCTGCCAGTGCCAAGTGCGATAATCTGTGGAAAGGTACTAGATTTATGGCCTACATTCATCTACACTTGTTAAGATATCTATATCTATAATACATATATATATTTTATTTCGGTATAGGGGCCGTCACAGTGACAGGTAAGAACAATGCAACAGAGTTATAAAGAATTATGGGGTGGCAGATGGAGAGGCCCGAACAACCCACACACACTTACACACACCCACACACACACACACAGCGGAGATTCTACACATTACAAGACAATTCCCACAATTCACCTCCACCAGCAGTCTTATCTTTATGTAGAGGACAAACAATAGCAGAAAGAAAATGAAGATCAGAAGAAAAAGAGAAGAGCCTTCATTCATTTTTTTCCCCTGCTGCTTTGTTGTAGCTCCTTTTCTTCTGAGTGGTTAGTATGCGAATGTAATTACCGAAGGAACTGTAGCTAATCAACTGCGAATGGTATCCATTAATTAGTCTATGCCCTGGAGAGAGAAAGACACACACACACACACACACACACAGTGGAAGAGAAAAGGCGTGAGTATGTGAGAGAATGAGCGTAAATGTTCATGTCAAAATGCTACAGCACTCTGCAGAAACACACTCACACACACACACACACACGCGTGCCTCCGAGCATCTGGTAGAGCAGGTGGCTTCAGCTGATCACCTGACACAGTACCGGATCACAAAAACACACACAAGGACCTCGACAATCAGCCCAACATCTGTCCAAAACAGAGGAGCGAATGAATGGCCCTCTTCATCGAGATCTCGCTGAATCGCTTAGTTCATCTCTCTCTCTCTCTCTCTTTCTCTTTCGCTCTCTTCGGCAGTATTGTGTTATCAGTGAAGTGTGTGTGTGTGTGTGTGCAAGTGTGTGTGTGTGTGTGTGTGTGTGTGTGTTAAAGTCCAGAGATGTCTGATAGACTCAGAACTGTCTCAGAGTCGCTCCCAGTGGATAGAAAGAGACTGAAGGGCAAAAGATGCTTTTAAAAAAAGAAAAGTGGAGAGCGAGAAAGAGAGGGATCACAGTGCATTGTGGGAAGATGGAGGGGGAAGTGCATGGCTCATTTCACCATTAATGAGAGTGCAGCTGCAACACAAACACAGCAAGTAGTGTGTATGTATGTGTGTGTGAAAGATTTGTGTGTGTGTGTGTGCATGTCAATGCAAATGAGAGTGTATGCATGCACATGTGTAAAAGTGTGTTAGTGTGTAAACTGCCATTGCTCTCGGCTTCAAGTTATTCACTCAGCATTCACACAGCATTCACGCCACTCTCAGTCCCATTACCTGCTGTGCATGGACACACACACACACACGTACACACACACACACACACTCAGCCTCACACATGCAGATACCAAACCTCATGAATATTAACAAAGAACTCTTAAACATGCACTCAGGAATAACTAGTCTTAAACGTCCCAAAGTAAAAACATGATCAAAATATGATTTTGTCCTATTTTCACAGTGCACCATGTTGTAAGGGTCCACGCAAGTACACTTGAAATTAGGGGAGGGCGATATGGCAAAAATATCACAATCCACGATCCATAATATGTATCACAGTATTGAGATTTGCTAACAAAGTAACGGAACACAATACTGGAAATCTCTGGTTTTAATAATATTTGTATCTAACGTCTAGACAGAAGGGGTAAAACTAGACTTTAACATCAGTCAGCTAGTTATTAGGGATAAGCCAATGCTTTTGAATATTCGAACATTTAAGAAAGTCTCAAAAAATAGTATTCGTAATCAAATTAGTTGGTTTAAGTATATGCTAGAGAAGAGGTAAGATGCTAGTTTTCAAAGAAAAATGTGCGTTTTACAAAATGATTAGCATGGCCTATTAACAGTTTTATCTGCAGCTGTTTAAAGCATGTTCAATTAAGAAAAAAATTTTTTATGTTAGCCATTACTTTTTGTGCCATAAGTCACCTTTTTGTTTGTCTTCGCTTTTTTCGAATATTACTCAAATTAAGACCTTCAAACATTTGAATAAGAGTTTTGCCTGAAATGCCCATCACTAGTTGTAACAATGGAGTTGGTCAGTGTTATAAAAGTACTGTCAATACCCACGATATCTAAGTGTACTGTATAATTGTGTAAATCATCGATATTATATTGTCATATTGCCCAGCTGTAGAAAAAAACTAAGTAAAAGGATTGAGTTTGTTCAGTGTGTAAATGCTAGTGTGTCCCCAGAAAAGGGACGGCGAGGTGGACGGCGAGGTGGACGCCAAGACACATTAGCCTTGATGAGTGAGAAAAATAATGACGGAAAAAGGAGGGAAGTGGGTCAGATCGGACAACGAGGCCTCTGTAATTAAATTGGACAAGGAGGGCATGTAGAGTACATCATTAGTGCACAGTAACAAGAATGAGACATGCCCCTAAACTAAACAATGGCTGGACCAATCAGGTTCCTCAGAGATAGACAGAAGGATGGAGAGTGGCAAAAAAGAACAAGAAGTAAAGGTATGGTGTAGCTCAGGCCAGAGATTAGATATTAAAACCATTTGAGGTTACAAAGAGAAGGCATATTATGGGCTTGCTTCAGGCATCGCACTGCTCCACATATGCCGATTTCCCACACAGCTGAATGAATAAACCATATTGGTAACATTACCGCAGATAATCCAATAATGTATAATGTAATACATCGTGACGAGCCCAAACAGGAATAATAAGGACCATATTAACAGCCATTACATTATGCAATCTGTTATTGTCCTGCTTTCTGTTCGAGAACAGCTCAATTTCCTGCTTTATGCCTCTTCTGAACAAGGTTTCATAACCTTAACACGGGCATATTTATATGTGCACATGTCCGCGAGGAAATAAAATGCCTGGCATCTATTATCGCTTGTCAAATTATTTGTGCCCCCTTGGGCACAAGCAATATTGCGCCCTATTCTATTGGTGATATGGGAGGGGAAAAAATTCAAGGTATAATTCAACCTGATAATACAGTCTTCAGTATTTAAGTTTTTTTTTTTTTTGCTGGACCTGGAAATGCATTTTTTTTGTGATATCAGTAGAGCAAAATATATAACTAGTTCAGATTTCCTTATACTGTATGTATACTGTCAAACTTGTATATTGTCCAATCCCTATAGATAAACATGAGAAAGCTAAATCCAGTTAGGAGCTACTTTTAGCCTTTACATTCTTTGTAATCTAAAGAAGCAGTCTGTAAATTTTACAGCCCTCTGCCGGCTGTGAGGCAAATCGCAATTGCAATAAAAACATGGACATGCCTTCGTCTCCCGGTCCCCCCCAACTAATAGATTTTGTTTTTTTTAAATGCCCAAGAAAAAGCACGCAGTTTTGATCAAAAATCTGCCAAAAAACAAATGAACCTTTTCATTCTTAAACTATTCTCCTGTATTTAGTGATCTCAAAGGAAATCATACGCAAATAGAAACTCAAAAGTCTGCTTAAAAGGCTAAAAGAGCTATTTCTCGTTATTACTTTGCACTATGGGCGCCATGTTGAAATGACGTCTCGGAAAAGTTGGCGCTCTTGAGAAACTCTTGAGTTTCCGAGTGGAATTTATGAGTTGTACTGCCGTTCAAATGGATTTTTCAAACTCGTAGGTCAGAAACCTCCCAGTTCCCAGTTAGTCATAAGCCTTGTTGGCTGTTGTTAATGTAAAAGGGGCGGAGCTGTGCTACGGCTAGGGGAGGACTTAATTCCCGGGCCGGAAAACAGAAGCCAGAAATGAAGAGACTAGCCAGATAGAGTGCATGGCAGTATTGCAAATTACAGTTCTCTACAATGAGTCATTTATTACAGATCTAGAAAAATTACGAACTGCACCTTTTTAAAGTCGTTTTGTTTTGGTTTATTATTTTTGTGTAATGCATTGCACTTGGTCACCATTTCAATGACGATAGTTAGAGTGACGTTTTGGTTCGACTCACCTCAGAACAGACCTCACTCGCTCGCTCACTCAACTGATTGTTTTATTATCTTCTTTTAAGACCTGGCAGCCGGCCAACTCGAGGCCTCTCGCTGGTTGGGGTGGAGGTAGCCGCGGTGGCATTGTGGGTAAAGAGAGACTCGGTGGGGGTTGTCTTTGATTTTGGAGCTCTCTCTCGGCACTAAATGTACTCTCATTTACAAACCAATGCAGCACTGAGCATGTGCTCCTGGCCATAACAGATCACAGGGGCTATTCACAAGCAGCAGGCAGTCGCAACACACATGCACAAACTTACACACACACCCTATCGCGGCGGTACTTTTGTAAGCTCAGAAGGAGAGCGAACGCTGGCTTGTTTTGATCCACGGGAGGAATCGATCGCTAAAACTCAGTTTAGAGTTCGAATCATTACACACTGGCCCTAAACTCAGCGAGAGAGTGCGGCCTACTTGTAAGAGACTGCGCTCTCTTTCACTCACTCGGTATCTCTCGCCCTCAGTCCACTTTCCCTTTTCAAACCAAACAAACCCCACGACTAAAACTAAACAGTGGAAATGGCCTGAAGAGCGACAGAAGCAAAGAGGGAGAAGGAAACAGAGTAAGCACATGTGATAAGCAGAAAGGAAAGAGCTGATGTTATCATAAACCTGCATCCAGCAGTTGACAGTTTCATTCAAAGCCTGTTCCAAATCCCTCTTTCTCTCTCTGCATCGTACCTTCCCTCTAAGCTGCTTTCACAAAGGGACCACTTTAACCCTTGACAGTCCAATTAAAAGCAGTTCAGTTCTCTTTGATTTCTCACTGCCCAGTCACTGGATACTACAGGACATGTTCAATATCTGTGATCCATACCTAGACGGATTAAAGACGCAAGAGTATAGCAGTGAATGTGATGACACGGATGGGAAAAAGAATCAATTCTTTTAAAGCATCGCGATTCTCTCTTGAACGGCTCTGCATCAACCCACAAAAGGCATAATCGGACTTTTACATGAGCTTGAATGTGCATAAATGTTTTTAATTGCAAAACTTTAACAGTTCCATCAATTTTGATGAAAAACAAACACTACAGGCTAGGGCTGTCGAATTTCTTTAAAAAAATGCATTCAAATTTGAATAACTAAGATTTATTCATATAGATAGTTTTATGCCACCACAGCGAGCATTAGCAGTAGCACTACACTGTGTTGATATCACAAAAAAGCAAAGAGAAACATCTTATTTGTTCTGAGAGCCCTAATGGACATGATAATATGTTTTAAAAGAAACAAGTGGTCTTAATTTTAGGCTGTAGAAACCAAAAATTGAGATCCATCAAGATGCATATAGAACCAACTGGGCTCTTTAACAACACAATAACTCCATTTGTGCAATGTTCACTTCCGAACCCTCTACTGTAAGCCTACTGTGTTATAATAACCTTCTTGGACAGTAATTCAAGCATGAGGTGAGACATTTGCTTAAGTGAGTTTAGGTAACTGGATATTGCAGGATGAAATCAGAGACCTACTTTTGTCTCATTCCTGGCATGGGTGTGTGATATGAAACAGATCCAGGTAATAAACATTGGACCTATTCCTGTTCACTGTCTGGGTTCTTCATGCTAAACTGTCTAAAATGATCCCATTCACATGGAATGCCATGGATAACTAATCGCAGTTTGCAAAAACAGATGGTGTTACGCAGCCATGTATTCAGAAACCTGGGGCCGTATTCACAAAGAATCTTAAGGCTAAAAGTAGCTCCTAGATTTTTTTTTTTTTTAAATGGGCGTGTTTTATACTAATTTTAAGATTCCTCATTTTTTCAGTCTAAGAGTAATTCTCAAAGCGTTTTAGCGCTAAAAGCAGGTCTTAAACCTGCAGAAACATAGGCTTAGTCCAGAGGACTCCTATGTCACTAAGACCAAATCACGAATCAGGTCTAGCAGCAGAATCGAGTTCATGTGTTTGAAATATTTAACGACAACGAGCTTTTAAAAAGGTATCGTCTCGATTGCGTGGGTTTTGCAGTGATTGTGGAGTTAATGAGAACGCCGCTGTTTGCCCACATGGTCTTTAAAGGTGGTGAATATCTAATCATGTAAAACGATGGATGCATACCACAGAGGATTTTAGTGACTGTATATAGTCAAAATGTGGATGACAAAATGATTGTGGCTTAATTTTGGAGCAAATCAATGTCACATCCAGGATTCAGAGGGGATGCGAGTCGATGCCATTCCTCCAGTTTAACAAAAAACGACAGAAGATCATTGATGTTGTTGTAAAACTGGCTTCCCCCGTTTGGATCAAATATTACACGACGTCACGATTATCGATATTTAATTCCATTCATCTTGAAGATTTACACACCAAGTTGTCTTGGACGTAACGCCTTATGAAAAACTGGTATAATAACCAGCGTTTATATAAAAAAAATTGAAGAGTAATTTGAAAAGTCCAGAGTAAAATTAAGTTCATCTTGGAAGATTAATATTAAAATAATATTTAACTATGCTATGTCACATTAATATGACTATTACATAAGTAAGCTGGGTAGCTACCTTTTTGGTCTATACAGTTTTTTCCTAAACAGTTAGAGGCCATCATTTGAACCCATCATTCCGGTCGAATTTTTCTTCTTTTATTTACAATTCGACCACTAGTTACATCAAAATACAGTAGATATTTGCTGGGCCAAAGATTTTACAATTAAAATGACTTCAGTAATGACACAAAAGCTACAAAGTACCAGCTCAACGTCCGTTAAAAAGACAAAACACGACAAACAGGCAGAACAAGTAAAATAAACTGAAAAGAAAGCTAAAACAAATGTAATAAATAGAATCAACTGAGAACCTAATCCAATACACCTCACATTCTCAGTTCATTACACCCTACACTGTGTTCTGCTGATGCAAACGGCGTGAGCGAAGACACTGGCAGAAGTGGCAGGCCGAAATGAGTTCGATGACATGATCTGCCACCCGCTGCCTCAGCATCTGTTACTCTGGTGTAATAGACCTATTCCTAGCGGCGAGGCCATTTTGTCATGTCTAAACACCTTGGATTAATGAGAATCCCCATTAGCTTCTCCTGCTCTCCATCTCCCGCTGCACACACACACACCTCAGCTCTCCACTACCTCCTCGAACAGAGCGCTAACACTCATCTGATCTTTGATCTGGGGGAGTGTAGAGCTATTGGACCTCTGCCACAAAGAGGCTCCGACCTACAGGAACACTGGAGCTGGTTCACATAACGGCACTGTCACACACACACACACACACACACACACACACACTACCATATAGAGAAACAATGCAGCAGGATTCCATAACGGCACAGCCACACACACACACACACACACGTACACCAGTAATGAACAGGGCAATGGGTACATTTTAATACCCGGGTAGCAATCACACACACACATAACACATAATGACAAATGCATACACACATGCACACACCCACATATTGGTTTTACTATCACTGTGGGTTTTTTACATTGACTTGTGTATTACTGTATATAAATAATGTTCAACCTTAACCATTAGTACCCAAAGAGAATTATTTCTGTTTGGTTTTTAAGATAAAAGACTCATTTTTTGTGAAAAGAAATCAAGGGAAAAGCCAAACGTCCTCACAAGGTCAAATTTGTCATTAACCTTAACATCAGCACCCAAAACGAAATGTCTGGGGCCATTTTACGTATTTTATTTTATAGTGTATATATATAAACATGTTATACATGTTTAATAAAAGCTGCTTCTGTTTCTAAAAAAACACTTTTCTTCATGGGGACAAACTAAATGTCTTCACAAGGTCAAATTTCTCATGTATTCCTTTCATTACAGGGGCATTTGGTTCACACAAAGCACTAAAACATACACACACGCACATCACATACTGTATATGAGCAAGTACACACATACAAGAAAACTCAACACACACACCCAAGCAAACTGACACACATATGCAGAATTCTACACATGCAAGCAACCTCAATTATTTAACCTTTAAACCCCTGACTTATTATTGAGTTATCCATAAGGCGTATTATTCAGAAGCGACTCCGAATAATTCAGTTACGAGAGTGTGTGAATATGTAGTTACGAGAGTGAGGAATGTAAGTGTTAGTATTCCTCAGTCACAGCAGTCATCAAAACACTTTAAATAAGACCATTTTCCACCATGAAGCATGAAAACAAAAGCATTACATGTGTCGTGTGAGCATTTCTGCTGCGCGCAAAAAAAAAAATTTTATGCACTACTACTTTGATATTCTCATCTAACAGTACAAAAAAACTCTTTCTCTTTTATGTTGGCCAACACTTTTTCCTTTCCATCGCCCACCAACACATTACCACGATTGGGGTGCGTTTTACATATGCAGTGTTTAGTTCGTTTGAACCGGAGCCTGGTGCATTTACCCCCTTGGTGCGGTTCGTTTAGGCAGATGTGAACACAGCAATCGCATTCGGGTGCGGACCAAAACAACCGGCCCAAAATCGCCTGACTGAGGTCTTCTCAGTCCACTTCAAAGCGAACTCTAGCGCGGTTCCATTGCAGTGTGTAAGCGATTCGACTCTGAATCGACTCAACTGCAGGAAGTGAACCAAACATGTTGTATTATGGGTTGCGTGTAGCATTTTTTAATAATTTTTTTTTAAGCTCGAGCTGCTAAACCAGGTCGGCACGAAAGGACAGCGCTGAAGTGCTGCAGAAATACGATGTGTTCTTGTGGGCCGAGGCACAAATAAATGCTTCATACGGTATACAAAATGCTTTAAACTAGTTATTTATATTAATATTTAATCATGTATTTAGCGCCAGCTCCATGTTCTCCATGCTCGGTTAATTTCCATGAGTTCAACACGCACTTGCCAAAGCTTTGTTCACCTTTTTACGTTTTACACGCCCCTCCGCCAATGTTTTTTTTTTGTTGCTTTTTTGGTTCGTTTAATAACGTGCGGTGTAAAACCAAGCCAAACCAAATAGCAAACGAGCCAAAAGTATCAATTCCGCTCTGATTCTGACTAATAAGTGAGAAAGCGCTTTTAGAAAAAATGTAAACAATAAGATTATTAAAATTTTTTAATTATGACTAAAAGTTACCCTTTAGAAAACTGAACACTGTAGGACAGTTATCCCAGCGATCCTGGCTGTTCCCGTTTATTGCCTTTTCGATAAGCCTGCAGCCGGCACATTGCAGAGCCAGGTGTCGAGTCTCTATAAATCTGCGCAACACAAACTGCTAAGAGCTGAATCATATATCAGTCCATTATTCTGCCAGGGCTTCAACGTATTAAACAAATGGATCAGCCTACAGCTGCGCAGATGAAGCTAAGGGGGGGAGAGAAGGGAGGGTCAGAGGTTATTGTCTAATTTAAATCTTGGCTGCCTTCCCAGGCCTGTGCCACATTCCAATTTGTGGCCGTGTAGCTTTGGCGATCCTGACAGGGAGAGCCTGCTGAAAAAACGGTACGACGGCCAGAAATGTGTCGGAAAATGAAGAGATCAACAGGTCGGGGAAGATTAACAGTGTGACTGGAGCTAATTAGTGTAAATTATAGGAATGTGGTTGTTTGGTTTAGGTTTGTTCCGAGACAAACCTCCAACACGAATCTTAACTATTACTGCTACTTTGATTTTTCTTTTGCTTATTACACGAAGACACTGGTTTAGTTTTCAGGTGTTCAGGAACAACTTGAAGGATTCATAGACGGAAAGACAGGTGCAGCTATTCAACTTAAACGCTCACGTATCAAACACGTATCAATTACTCCCTATTCAGATTTAACTGACAACCTTGCAGCAAAATAAGCTTTTTTTTTTTTTGACAGCTCCACATTTTTTTTGCACGGTTTTGTTTCTCCTCGCTGACAAGAGTAATCTGTTCTGAGTGCCGAGTTCATTTATTCCCCCCCCCCTTACATTTATACCTGAACTGTCATCTTAAACATTTTCCATTTCAAAAGAACAGTGAGATTATGATAGTGAGCGTTGGGGGGGGAATTATGATACCTAATCTTCGCCATTCATTTCTTGTCATTACAGTGACATTTTAGAGAGCTCCGGAACAAAGGCGCACTAAAGATTCATTCAGTTGCAGTGTAAAATTATTCCTTTGCCAAACGCAGGACGATGGCGGAAAGATGAAAAGGAAACGCAAAATACGACAGAATAAAGAACTACTGGAATTGTGTGTGCGGGGGTTTCCAGGATGGCACTGAAGTGGCCTGGTTTAAGCAGCAAAACGGTTATTATGAGAAGTAAAAACACACTTTTAAGTGGATATCATTTTTCTAGAGATTCTGACACTCACAAAGAGCAAAGATTCTTTTTATGTGGTGGTTTAATGAAGGGAAAATTCAAGCTAAGTATACATTCACCAGTAATGTCCATGTCAATCATTCCTAATCCAGTATTTAACAATAAAACAGTTTCCAAATGGCAGATATTATGAGGGAAATGCCAAAATGCCATAGAAGTGATACTGCAGATCTACTTTTGCTATCTTTTTACTACTATTTAAATACCATCCTTGCACCTCACACTTCTTAAATGACATTTAATATAGTGGTGTGAATCTCTGGGCTGACAGCGAATCGATTTGATTTCCTGATTCCTTTTTTTTCAATTCGATTCGATTTTCAAAGCGATTCTTGGAATGATTTGATTCAATTCAATACACTACACAATGATTCAATTCAGCAATTCAAGCTTTTTTTTAAAGAATATTATAATGCATTAAGTATTTCTAAAATACTTCTAATATTTCTCAGGGTTTTTTTTCTGCTTGACTAAAGTCAGTCTCTGCATTCATGGTAAGCTTGTGAAGGCTACATTATGTTTATTTGGTTAATAAATCCTGATTCATTTCGCATTTTAGTTTGAGCATTTGAAATGGATTTTTGACCAATGCAACTGATTCAATATTATTTTACATTTTTTAAGATCGATAGTTGCATTGTAATTGATGCATCGAGAAAACGAATGAATTGTTAAACCTCTAATTTTTTTTTATTCTAATAACATAACATATTTAGTTTTTATTTCTCATATAATTAACTATTAGTTAATTGGCACTTAGTTCCTTCACCTGTCACCCAACATTACAAGAACCTACAGTTAGGCGTTTACCTCAGACCTGCACTGTGTTTGAGTCCTGACCTCAAGGCCAAATGGGAAAACGAATGTGCAGCACAAAAATAAACAGCAGCACACACACTCCAGAAAACAGCCCAATTGCCAAGCATCATCTCTAACACATGTACCAGCACAGCTCTCCACAGTCATCTGTCTTCATTAGGCCGCTGTCTTTGGCCTGTTTTCCTAGCTCTCTGTTGCAAGGAAGACATCTGCAGCACTCTGGTGTGTAGGCACAGAGCACTCGGGTCTACATAAAGCCTCAACCTTGCAACAAATCACTCCGACAAATCGCTCAGACAATTACCGACAATAAAAGACCAAGTCAAGCCCGTAGGAGAAAGCAGTATAACAAACCATCAGTCTGGTAAAGGGAGAGATATTTCTCTGCCATTCCATCACCAGAGCAAACACAGGGAGAGACTTTATCTCATCATTCACTTCGGTTAAAGGCATCAGGTTTGATGGAGTTGCTGTGTTTCTGAGAACCCCGATCTCATGAGAAATTTGTATGAATTCGAACAAACAACAGCAATGTAGTTGGATTTTGTTCAATTTCATACGGATGAAGTTGTAGGAAAAGGTACAAACGCTAGCCCCGCCCCCTTGGCCCTTCTAACTTTTTATACGAGTTATAATTATAACAAAGTTACAAGTGAGAGACCATGTTGGTCTCTGAAAGCATCGATTGTCCAAATTTAGAACAACAATCTTTAGGAATTAATGGAGATTGGACGATAATGAAGAAATCATGCTTTGCCACTGCGATGGGAATAGGTTCAGTTAAGCAGTTATGAGTCTAGTCACCAGAAGATGGTAAGTTCTAATCCCAGGAGAGGCAGGCTGCCACTGTCCAGACCCCGAACAAGACCCTAAACCTTCACCTGCTCTATGGTGCCTTCCAATGGCAGACCCTACAGTCTGACCCCAGCTTCCTTCCAAGGTGGAATATGCGAAAATGCATGCCTTTGTATTGTACAACTGTATATATGCAGTTGAGTGCAAAGGTTTGCAACCACCATAGTGTCTGGGTGGAAAGACGGTATATGTATCCAGCAACCAGACAACAATCCAAAATATAAGGGGAAAATCAACATCAAAATAGTTTGAAAAGAACCAAAAGAAAGGAGTCAAAGTTTTGCCATGACATTTCCAGTCTCCAGACCTGATCTGAAGAAGGCATCCAAAATCTGTTCCGAGGACATGCAAAGAGGTTGGAGGCAGTTAGAAAGGCAATGGTGTGGGCATTCAAGTTATTCGAGAATATTTTTTATCACATTCAAAAGGGGAGATTACTAAATTTACTTTTGGCATAAATTACATTTCTTTGACTTTTTCATTTTGTCTTAAAGGTATGCAAACTTTTGCACACCACTGTACATAATGACAAATTATAAATTTCACTTCTTAGGACTTCTCAACGTATCCCTAACCCTAACCCTGGTCTTCTGGAAATTTGCCTTTGAACTTACCTTTCGATAAGCTTTTCTTAGATTCTCAATTTCTCTGAACATTCAATGAGGTGTCATCATTCCCTTTAAGAAGGTTCGCATAAAACTCACAGTCGGTTAATATCAGAAAATTGACAGTGCCAAAGATCAAGTGAGGCTTTACTTTCCTCTGCTCTCGCATTCATCCAGTGATATTCAAATCAAACTCCCTGTGACTGACGCCTTCTAATCTGTTATTCCGCTCTCTAGCCAGAGGCACTGCATTTCACACACTGGTGGAGATGCTGTCAGATCAGAGTTGTCATGTATAACAAAGCATGTTTAAGGGATAATTAGGGCCAGATGGCTGTTTCTGGTGCCAAGCGAGACAGGCAGTCCATATGCCCGTCTGTGGCACATCTGCACCACTGTAAGCTAGACAACTCTCACAAGTGTCAGTCATTCCCATCTCTGTAGCTTTCATCACATGCTCCTCCTTCGTTACGAGGCATTAATGCTGATACTGTATGGCTCCTCACAGGTTCTTTGGATGGCTAAGGGTTCCAGTTGTCTAGTCATCTACATAGAACTTGTATGAGACAAACCAACGTACCTTTTAGGGTGCTAGACAGAACCATGTTTTAAAAAGTTTTTCTAAGAGTGTGCACTCTTAGAATGTACACTCTTAGAAAAAGGTTCCTCAAGAGTTCTTTGGACCCTCTAAGATAGGTAAAAACTCTGTTGTAGAGGGCTCTACATCAAACCTTTTAGAGTTCCCCCAGAAGGACGAACCAAAGAAACCTTTAGGACGCTAGATGAAATCTGTTTTTCTAAGAGTGTATGGTGGTAGAATCATGGTCATTCTTCTGCAATAAGTATATAACCAATATCCAATTCATGCACGCCTAGAAAAAAGGGTTCCTCAAAGGTTCTTTGGACAGTTAAGCATTCTAAACAGGTTCCAGTTGAAACCCTTTCTGATAAGCAAACACTCTGGTGTATGGTTCTACATCAAACTTTTAAGAGTACACTCTTAGAAAAAGGTTCCTCAACCTTTTTACTTCCTAAAGGCAAACGCTCTGTATGGTTCTACATAGAATCTTTAAGAGTTCCCTCAGAAGGTCAGAGAACCCTTAAGGGTCCTATGTAAAATCCTATGACAGAGTATTACTCTAGCAGAGAGGGTTCCAAGTAGAATGCCTTTAGAAGGATAAGAACCGTTAACTATCCAAAGAACCCTTAAAGGACCCTTTGAAGAACCCTGTGTAGACATTAAACGATAATGATCAGGCAATTAAATGTCCTGAACTGGGAAATCTAAATGCTAGGCACTGGATTGATTTCTGTGGCTGAATTAAAATGTGCAATATGGTGACTTTCAAGTTTAATGATGTGTCATCAAGCCATTTTAAGCCTGTGCTGAAAACCAGCAATACTCTGTGACCTAAACCATGCTGGTTTAATTTTCCCCAAGTCCATGAATTAAAACTAGCAGGGTTACACAACACATTTCTATATATTACCCTGTGAAAAGAAAGCTTTCATAAATAGCCTCATAAAATCGATATAGTGTAACCCCATCTGGGTAATTCTGAAATGAACACACTGGACTAATTTTGGCAGCACGGCTGCCTGTAACAGTAATCCTGAGCTTGATATCCTCCTGCAAATCTACACGAAACAGGAGTGCCTATGGCATGGCGCCTTTCCCATAATACTTTATTAACTGTGTAGAAATAGGATATAATGTTTTCCAAGTTCCAAAACACACAGCTGGCGTTGGGGGTCTAATTCGTCATTGTTATTCAAGAGCTTGATCAGCCAACACTTAAAACAAGATCCTTCTAGATTCTAATTAAGCACTAAGATACCTCCCAAGGGCTCTGCTTTGGCAAGGCAAAGCACTTTGATTTATGTTGTTGTTAGCACTCGCGGGCTAGCCTGTTGCGAACACGCCACCGGTGAGTGTGTGCAAAGAGCAATTTCTCGTATTTGTTAATTAACTCCTGCTAACAGCGCTTTCCTCCACATTGTGATTCAAAAATGCGCGCGGATTGAACACAAAAATGCCCAATTATTTCGTGTCTCCACCTACAAGCAATTAAAATGAAAATAACTTGCCGTCTATTGAGCCCTCACTGGGAGGGGAAAACTTTCGAAGCATACCAAATAGCGCCCGTTTAGAGTCAGCGCAGCCAGCAATCACGCAGCACTGATAGGCTTTCAAAGCTCTAATTAGCTCTCAACCTCGTGGCCGTCCGACGGCGTCGCTCTAAAGTGTGAGCGCTTGCTCTGGTGAATTACACCAAATGTTGCGGCTCTCCTGGGCTAACCCTATGGCCTCGCAATCATTAGACACACACTTACGCGCTCATAACCGCTGCAGAATTCGCTGAGATTAGGAACTGCCACTCGCTACTACTACAGGATCAATGAGGGTACACACCACTACTTTCTTTATCATAATGTCAGAGTGATTTAAACACACTGACGACGTATAATCACAGAGATTAAAGACTCTAACTCATGTACTTAAGCTGCTGAGATCAGACTTGAACGCTTCACCACCACACTATCAATAAGATGCAGTGATGTAACTCTGTGGTACTGAGATTGAGC
>JAOUQW010000034.1:2665963-2676265 GCA_028565825.1 Olivaichthys viedmensis
TGAAGTTGCTGTTCTCTCTCTCAGTGAACAAAGCTTTATGTATTGCTCTTCTGATGGTGAGCTCACTTTTGCTCTGCCTGATCGTGTTTTGGATACAAATAATCCAGTTTCAGCGTCAAATACAGTGGCAATGAAAAAAAGTCCCAGATTTTCAATGTGCTCTCAGACTTTTGGACCCCACTGTATATACAGTATATCGTCGCTGTCCAATGAAAAACATGTATCTCCACTTTTTGCGTTTTTTTACTTTTTTATCATATATGGAATGTGGTCATCTACCCCACAGCGGTTAACATCTAAATGACCAATGAAAAGCTGATAAATCACACCGTCAATTTCGGATTTATTGTGTATGATTAATGAGTGTTAATGAATATTATTAATAAATTAATATATTATTAATGAATAAGTGTTTTTTCGTGTTCCTGAAAAATTGGAATTTTGGAGATGCATGTTTTTCATTGGACAGCGACAATATACAGTATATACAGAGTTTATGGAGGGCTCAATTTGTGAAGGGATGTGAGGGCATGCCGTCTCCCTGGTTTAAATAAATTGTCAAAAATCCTCTCTCTCGTTATGCGACTTCATTATTTTTAAATATTTTAATTCAATTCAGAAAGTTGAGATTTACACTATGAGGCTGTAGACATATCAGGATTTCTTCAGGTCAAACAACAAAGTTAGGATTGGTATAAAGCATGTGTGGTAGAAATGTAGAAATCAGAGTTTGCCAGATTGGGTCGACTGTCTCCAATCAACATTTAAAACCTCAAACTGTGGCCAAATTACATCTAAACTAAATTATATATATCAGCTTATTGGTTTCCAGGCCAATGGCATTTCGAATTTCCAGTTTGTGAGACGTGATCTGGCAACGCTGGTAGAAATGCATGCTTTTTAATTGGTAATGCAGTGAAGCGTTTAACACTACTGTGCAGCGCCGCAGTTTCAGTCTTCAGATCAGGCCAAGAAAAAACTACAAGCTAACAAAGTGGTCCATTTTCCATGCACAGCTGGATTTTTGCCCACTTCAACACCCCCTTCCACCCATCATTTGACCCCACCATCCATCTTGAAGGGTTTTTTTTTGTATAATTCAACCACTGATATGTATCACTAACACAGGAAATCTCATTTTAACTAGCTTACTTTGATTTAGACACATACTAGACTGAAAGAAAAGATATGCACATAATCAGTGCACTATTAAATAAAAATATCAAATATGTTTTATACAATTCTAATCAACATTTGAACAGTACAGAGTATTAACTTTTGATAATTAACATTTACTGTAATAATGATTGAATGAGAAGGATTACACTGGCCAGCACTTAATGAACTCAGATGTTGGAGCGGTTGGGGAATTTGAGCTGATGATGGTTCACTGAGTATTGTGATGGAGGGGCTTAGTGGGATGCTGAGGCTAAGGATCTCAGACAGCCTGCTCAAGACCTCTGACCAGAAGGACTGGATGTATGGGTAGGACCAGAGGGCATGTAAATAATCATCTGTAAAGTGTTTACATGTATTGCTATTGCTGAACCCCATACGGCAGAGTTTATGTGTGGTGAAATGTGACCTACGTAAAATCGTATATTGTATTAATTGAGTTTTAGTCTTGCAGGTCATAGGGAATGTGTGGTTGCATATGATTTGCCAATTAATTGGTTAACTCAGATCCTTTAGTTGTGGAGTAAATCTTTACCTTTGTGAGAGCTGGTGTGATTTTGGACTTCGACTCAATTGGTAGTTCAGTGTAGCTCAGTGTTTACACATCTGAAAGGTTGTATATGTGACCGAATGAGCAATGAGGAAAAGGCAGGCAGAACTCATCCAATCAAAAGAGGGTAAATTTACTCTCTTCCACTGGACTATTTTCCTGGCAAATAATGATGTTTTTGTAGAGTCGGACCATTACGGCCAGGAAATGTGTGGTTTTCTCTCTGTCTCTCTGCTCAGAAAGAGTGCTGCAGTATATATCTGCTGAATTCACTGGCTTTGCATTTTATGTTGCAGTCTTGGGAGCCATTGCTTTTATGATAGCGTTCAGTAATGATGTGAGAGAATAAAGATTAAACCTCTGTGTGCTTTCTCCCATCTCACTTAAGGTAACATTGCTGAATCATATAACAGCATTGCATTAATAAACCCACACCTCTGCAACTGCACCACATATTTATGCATTTGCGAAGAAGGCTATAAATTATTCATTGCTTTTTGAATAGACAGATATCAAAGCTACCATATTTGTACCCAGGGTTTGTCAAAACCATGCTAGCAATGTAGTTAAATGTTATTTTCCGTCATGACCTGACTATTTATTGGATCACACTGTGAATATTCAAATATATAACACGGATCTTGTTCAGTTGTTCAATAATTAGCAAGCTTCAGCCAGGAACAACACACATTTATGAGCAGCCATCTCTGCACCAGCACTCATATACAGCATCAGTCTGCAGAGTAATTAGTGTGGAGCTTTGATGAATTTGCGCACTACTACATTATATTATTCTCAATTAAAACCTGTCTTCCACGGCATTAGTCATTTTAATGCTCCCCATTCATACTAATTAGCGAGCGCCTTCGTTTCCTCCGAGCTGAAGAGGATATTTCAGTATCCCATTAACCGATGCAGAGATATCGCTGTGATTGACATCCTGTGAAACATGGTAAGTAATTACATTATATGGCTCAGTGTGTTTCTTATTCTGAATGTAATGTCATGTTTCATGATTGCATGTCCATCTTTCTTTCTTTCCTTCTTTATTTGTTCTGTTTTTTTTTCTCTGTCCTTCTTTCCTTTTTACAATTTACAAACAGAAAAAGAGAAATCTGGATCTCCGTGACATCTTTGGCCTCAAATCAGTGTGGGTTTCATAAACACTCAATGCTAGAAGCAAGCTGTTTCTTTTCAGCCACACAAACACACACACACACAAAAAAAACACATCCCACTTTGAGAAAAAAAATACCTTTTAAATGAAAGACCAACCCGATCTCATGCAAAATTCACAGGAACTTTAACAAGCCTAAATTATTTCATCTGATTTCGTACAAATGGAGTTTTTAATCCAGTCCCTCACCTTAACAGTGGGACATTTTTCATACAAGTATGGCTACTAACAATGGTGAGAATGTGTAGGAAAGACATTCACTTGAGTGCAAAAGTTTGCACCCCCATGGTTTCCGGGTGGAAAAAAAAAGAGGAAAATGTACTTGGAAATAGAATTCCAAGATGTTAAAAATGAAATGTGGGTCTACCCTGAAACAAGACAACAATACAAAAACATAGGGCAAAATAAACAGAAAAATAGTTTAAAAACAAGTTTTGCTGTGACCCTTTTGGTCTCCAGACCTGATCAGAAGAAGGCAATGTATAACAGATACAGCTGTAAGAATGAGTAACGATTGGTCAAGCAATCTAGCAGAACAGATATGAATTTAAGTATTAATAATACAAGATTCTACAATTTATTAGAGAATATTTAGATTGCATTCATTTTCATGCTCTATTTCACCATTGTTGGTACTTAAGAAATAAGAAAGGTTCATCTGTAAAAACCTAATAGACTAAATGCCTTGCTGGTGCAAGTTAAACTTCTTCCTCATTTTGTCCTAAGGGTGTGCAAACTTTTGCACCCATCTTATGCCTTATACCTTATTTATGATGTCTCAAGTTTGGTGGACAGCAATATTTTAGTGCTCATCATTAAACATGGATTACATTGTATTTGCATCACACTCCATTCACTATGCGTTTCAAATATTTATAGCAATTTATTAAAAGTTTGCTACTGTTGTGTTACCTGCAGAATCTGTATTGAAAGGCGTGGCATGAAAAACACACGGTTAGGGATACAATTATGGGTTGAATATTTCTCCTGTTTGGAACCTGTTCCACCTGTATTTGCTTATGAAAACGAGACCCATGAATAACATTTGCATACATAATGCTTGTAGAGTATGCTTGTTTATAGACCAAATACAGTGTGGGGTTATTATCCCAGTTCTGGAGCATGCCTTGTTCTATATACAGGGTGTTTTGTTATTTAAAACCCCATTATTATTATTATTTACTGTAATTACTAGAAACAGCATGAAGAAATTGGCTACTAAATTATCTACAATAACAGCACCAAGAAATCTAGTAGAAGAGTGTAGTGATGTTTTGTGAGTATAAGGGTAAATACTTATGCTGGTTTGTTTGCCATGAAAGAGGCAATATCCAACCTGATCTCACTCCATATTGTGGGTTTTTCGTACAAATGAAGTCATAAGAAAAGCTACGACCATTAACCCTGCTCCCAACCCCAACCTTAAAGGAATACTCCAGCATTTTCAACCTAATTTCTATCCACCACATCAGTAGTGTATGTGTGATTAACACAAACAAGAAATTCCATTTATCTGCACTGAAAAAACCTGTTTACTCAAAACACACTTATAATAGAAGTCTAAGGGCAGTTATTGAGGCAGTCAGTAATGGTTTATGCCGAACGCGTATTTTTTGTAGAACGCTTTTATGAATCTAATACTGTCTCATTTGTCTATATGTAACAGAGTTTTCAAAAAATAGCCTCATTGAATTGATTGTGACTTCCACCAAAATTATAGTTTATGTAGTTTTGATGGTTATGTTTCATACGTTGTTTTTGTGGATGGTTATATGTATAGTTTGTAGTACGTTTATTATTGTTGGGTTCGCTGCTTTGCGGTTGCAACGTCCTGTAGTGGTCAGCTGCAGTTCCGCACTAATCTGTCCCTCGCGCTTGCCGTAGTCTGGTAAACTCAGATGCAGACTTTGACGGAGCAGACTTGCAGCTGCTGAAAACATCTGATACAGTGCTGAGGTATTTCTGTCTGTATGCAGAATAAAAAGAGAGAGAGAGAGAGTGAGAGAGAGAGAGAGAAATCCAGAGACTGGCTGCCGTGTCTTCTGTTTGCCGCAAACACACACCTGTTCCACTGTTGCCGTGACGATTGTCACATTGATGCCGTGCCCGACCGTAACACTTACAGAGATCTGACTTTTCTAGAAGGACGAATTTGTGGTTGTATACATTATCAACATAGTGTGCACATGGATACCACAAAACCTTCGGGAAAGCGTAAGTAACCGGAAACTGCTTTACTGTATTGCTCCAGCTTTGGAAAGTCGCATATTTTAAATGTTTCGTGATGGAACTCAACAACTGCCCTTAGACTTCCTTTATAGGTGAGTTTTGAGTAAACAGGTTTTCAGTTCTTTTCTCAGTAAAGGGGAACGTGTCCAAATTATTGCCCTAGTAACCACATAAATGGTGCAGATGCAGTGGATAAGGCACTGGAGTATTCCTTTAATCATATATAACTTTTCATGTGAGGTGACTATGGCAAATGTTCACAAATTTACAATAGTGAGACTGTGTTGCCATGTTACATAGAGTGAAGCCTGTAGATTTTCGTGTATTGCTGAAACCCAAACTTCCCAATCTTGGAGAAAAGATGGAAGGAAAGAGTGAGAGAGAGAAACTCGAGGCTTTTTGATGTTCTACTACAAGCGCTACAGCTTGCTCATTGGTTCTGAAATCCTGCTCCTATTGGTCTGTTCATATCCATTTTTAACTTGATGTGAACGGTCTGGGGTATTTGGATGTGTGTGTGCGTGTGTGCTTGTGTTTGTGTTCAAAGGCACTTTTTGTGTATTAATGAAGAACATTTGTGTGCTTTCAACTGAGCGAGTTTATCTGAGTACGCTTCACTGTGTGTGTGTGTGTGTGTGTGTGTGTGTGTGTTTTACAATCCTGTTGCCCATCCAGGTTACAGAAATCCCATCAGATAGCATGAAAAATTGAGCATGTGAGCTGGAAACTGTAAACAAAAGCCTGAGTGAGTAAACGGAGAAGAGGAGGAAGCAGGAACGTGTCATCAAATCTCCGAAACAGCTGCATGTTTATTTTAGCCTGCTCTGACACTGAGTAAATGTGTGAGGAGCATTTGTACATTTGCACTTTCTTTGTGCCATGGAGTGTGGTGTTAATAAAATAATGAAAGCATGGACAGTTTCAAAGCCTCTTGTCACTTTTCTTATCAGTTATTAAACTGCAGCTTGCTGTACTTCATTATGCACAGTACAGCTGGCAAACCTATTACATATGAGCATGCACTTCTGTGTCTTGACATGTTTGTTTGTGATTTGCTCCGTGTAGTTAATTTCATACCGTAATCCGACTTGTTATCATTTCATGTCCCTCTGTTTGCTGTCACAGACACAGATGGCAAGGCGCAAAAACTCTGTGATGTTTTTGGTATCGGCGACGCCAAAATGAATGATGCTCCTGGATGGCTAAAACTCCCAAACCCAAAAATAGCCTGCAGGTTCGTCTAACCCTGGCCTGCATGGAGCGTTTTGAGTTATTAGTCCAGTGATAGTGAAGTATGAGCAAGCTAACAAAAGATTAAATGCTAATTTAAGACACAAGGAAGACATGCATCAGGACTCTTCTCTGTTCTGGCACCCTGGGTTCTCTGTATTGAAACTTCCCCTGGCTGTCCGAACAGCTGAGTCACTGGATGTCAAATGAAGACTGAAGACCTGTGTCTTCACTGAACATTTAAGCACTAAATCTACAATAAACCCTCGACTCGTACTCTGTTTTCTTTGCTCTACTAACTCTCATACTAACTCCTCTCTAACAGGGTTTTAGCTTTATGGTATCTCTAGACCCGGGTCTATTTGTGCTAGCGTACAATGTAATGTTTTTTGATGAGGACTACAAAGCACTTCTGTAAGTCGCTCTGGATAAGAGCATCTGCTAAATGCTGTATATGTAAATGTAATTTCAGGAAATTCTAAAACAATTATAGCATAATGATGCAATAAGAAACTATTCAGGAATAAACAATTAACTCGGGATACCATACACTCTTAGAACAAAAGGGTTCCTCAAGGGTTTTTTGGATATTTAAGGGTTAGCTTCTACTTGGAACCCTCTCCGATATGGAAACCCTCTGTTATATGATTCTACATAGAACCTTTAAGTGTTTCCCAAGAGGGACAAAATGAAAAACCATTTAGGGTTTCAAATATAATCTTGTTACTTCCAAGGTTCTAATCGCAAATTTGTAAGTACTCATATGTACGGTTACAACTGGCTAAAATTAGGACCGGGGGCAGGGTTAAGAGCTGCAGCTTATTTTACAAGTAACACTCCTAGAAAAGGGTTTCTCAAAGGTTCTTGGGAAAGTAAGGGATACCTAGCTTTCTAAAGATGTTATACTTGGGACCTTTTCTGAAAGGAATCCCTCTATTGTAAGTCTCTACATAGAACTTTTAAAGGTTCTTAAATGGTTCCCTAAGGGTTCTTTAAATAGCTGTGTTCTTATCTTTCTGAAGTGGTTCTACTTGGAACCCTTTCTGACAAGGACACTTTGCAATGTTCTGCATATAACCAAGTGTTTCCTCAGAGAGACAAAACAAAAACTCTTTAGGGTTCTAAATGTAATCTTTTTTCTAAGAGTGTCGATGTTACTTCCAAGGTTCTCATGCAACATGGGGCAATGAGAGGGAAGTTCTCTGTTGTTCTACATAAAACCTTTAAGGGTTTCCAACCATAGGGACAAACCAAAGAACAATTTAGGGTTCTAGATTGAACTTTTTTCTTTTAAGAGTGTAAATATTCCGTCAAATATTCGAAGGTGCCAGGGTGGAGTCCCTTCTTAAAATCTTATAAAAAGGGGGTTCTTTAAGGGTTCCTCGTTTCCAAAAAGAGTTCTACTTGGAACTCTTTCTAAAAGGCACACTCTCTATTCTACATAGAATATTTAAGGGTCATGGAAAAACTGAAGAACCCTTTACACTACTAGTAAAAAAAAATTGTTTAAATCTAAAACCTCTAAAGGGTTCTTCAGTTGTGCCTTTGGGGGAACCCTTAAAGGTTCTATGTAGAACCCTACAACAGCGTGTTTCCCTATCAGAAAGAGTTCCCTCTTAAGAAGCTAAGAACCTTTAACTATCCAAAGAACCCTTGAAGAACCCTTTTTTTCTAAGAGTGTAGGCTTCGAGAGTTAACCTTTTGTTCTAGGAGTATATAATCTTGTATGTCCAATTAAATTTTATGTCCTATGAATTTTGCATGAGCTCGGCATGTTTTTGGGAGGAATGTGAGTGTCTTTGATCCATCAGTGTTTAAACTTGCTTTTATATCTAGCAAAATTATTTTGAGCAAAACCATTTTAGTAGCAGCAGTGTAATTATATTAATAACATGTGGATATATTTAACTCCTCCACTTTGCAGAAAGAGAAGCAGAAACAAAATTCACTTTTCCAGCTCTGTTCTTTCTTCCACACTGAGAAGTTAAATAGACAGTGAGAGATGGGAAAGAGAGGGAGAGAGAGAGAGAGAGAGAGAGAGTGATTAGCTTGTGTTGGAAATGGGCCAGACTTCTGCCAGGACCCTTCTCTCTCTCTCTCTGTCTCTAATTCTCTCTCTATCTATCCATCCATCTATCTCTCTCTCTCTCTCTCTCTCTCTCTCTCTCTCTCTCTCTCTCTTTCCCCCGAACATTTTCCTTTGCAAAAATACCACTGACACTATGCACCCCAAATCCACTCCTTTTTCTTTAAACGTCTCTTTATATCCTGTCGTTTTACAACAGCTGGCATTTGGCCGTTAGAAGTGGTTTGGGTGCTCAAGCCTTGGCGACATTCGTGCCCCAATAATAACTACCAGAGATGAACAAATCGCAAAAACACAAAGGACTGCAGGCTTTGGCGGGGGGCCAAAATTTGCCGCCAGTCTCGAGATCTGCAATAATAACCGTCTGTAGATTATTTTTTCTGCGAAAATAGACTTGCCACAAGCCTTCACATATGGGGCCCGTCTGGCAAGCTAGCTCCAAACTGCATGTTCTTGGACTTGGGGGAGAAAAAAAAAAAAAAAGCTGTACCATGGCTCAGAAAAATAAATCTACTGTCCACTGCTGCAGTTGTCTCGTTCGTTCCTCATATCCCATTCGGAGACTCTTGTATGGTTGACTGTTCCATTTTGAGGTCAGAGAGTAACTAGGCATTCGAGTCTTGGTATTTTTAAAAAAGCAAAGGTCTACAGTGCAGGACTTTGTGTCTAGTGAAGTGTTGCTCCTTAGTTCAACACACTGCAGCTACACACACACACACACACACACACACACACACACTTAAGGGTATTTACACTGATACTGCAAGGATAAGAATGTAAATAGAGAATGGAGAGCGGAAAAAGGCAGAAGGTGGCCTCACTCCCCGTCCCCCTCCTTCTCTCTTTCTCTTTCTCTCCGTATTGTCTTGTGCACCTGCCGGCCATGTTTGGGGTTATTGAGTGTGATAAAAATGCAAGGAGCACGTGGATACATGTTTCTGTGGCTTTTGACATGCCTGCTACTGTGTCCCCCGTCTGCTATCTGGACAACATCAGTTTACTCATGCCAAACCTGTCACAACTGTTTGATTGCAGGAAGACACTGTGATAAAATAAGGTTAGAGAATATAAAGGACTCAATGACAGCTCAGAAATCGATTAGATGACCATTCCTAGAATATCCTTAAATTAATTGTCACTACATCATGATTATAAGACCTCTATGTATCTGTAAAAACATGTGTGTTTGTATGACTGTGTATTTACCCAGAGAGAGAATGGTTTCAAGCAGAGAGAACAAGCGTCTTTAGATAAGAAACAGGAGAGGGAGAAGCAATATTTCAGGGAGCAAAAAGAGAGCAGGCAATCTGCCTGTAGAGGAGGAAGGCTGCAGTGCTTTATAATGGAAGAAATTCAATGTGACATGTTGAGAATGAATTGCTCAGTCAACCAGAAATATCCCTTGTTCTAATGGCTTGGGACATTCAGTGGTGTGTTCTCTCTTTCTCACCCTCTCATGCACTGTTTTTTCTGCCCTTCAGACCATAAACAATTTTTTAATCTTAAACCCGGATTTCTTTTTTTTCTTCGAAATTTCAGGATAATGCATTTGTTTAGAAGCAAAAAAGCTTCTGACAGAAAAAGGCTTCTGAATGTTATAGACAAGTCCTATATGTTTTAAAATTACATTGCAGTTACGACATTGAGAGGACGTCCAACATACAGTGGGGTCCAAAAAAATCTGGGCTTTTTTTTCATTGCCACTGTATGGCACTCTAACACGCTTTGCTGAAACTGGATCAGTCGTATCCAAAGCACAATCAGGCAAAAGTGAGCTAACCATCAGAAGAGCAATACATAAAGCTTTGTTCACTGAGAGAGAGAACAGCAACTTCATCACAGATACAGAATGTG
>JAOUQW010000034.1:2697323-2709372 GCA_028565825.1 Olivaichthys viedmensis
GAATGGCCCAGTTTGTGAGTGCAGCCCATGACTGAACAAACTTATTTACACCAATTTTATATTAAAGATATTATTTGTTATAAAATACATTATTAAGGTAAAACTATTGTATATTATCAGGAAAAAAAAGCTAAAATCTTACAAACACTTTAGTGTACACATGTAGTGTGTATGGTAAGATATTCATATCGATTCATATCGCTGTAATGATGGTACTGTATGTAAAGGTCAGTTTTATGCAAATAAGTGCATCGGTTTAGCCAATCAGGCGAGGATAGACATGGTTCGACTTTTTTTTCACTTCTAAAAATAATACAATTTTGATTGTATTATTTAAAATCATATTTAAGCATGATTACTACATTTAAATCATATAAAGCTTGTTAAGTTACTTGTTAACATTAGCTTGGCAGTTTGCTTGTGAGAACAAATGATGCACATGACGATTAACTGTTTAATCCTAGGTCATCACAAACTTTGACATAGCATTAAATAAAAATACGAAATAGCAAACAGCGTATCAAATTGTTTACTTCCCCAAAGACATAATTAATAGGTTTTGATATAGTTTACTTGATTTCCATAACAATGGCCAGAACCAAGCCCATAGAAATGTTATAGAAACGCCCACCAGTGGTGAACAGAGAGAGGTGCTACGGCACCATGCGGCATCCCATGATCCTTCACATTTGATCAGGAAGACAATACAAGAGGTATGCATGTACAGTATATCATTAACACAAGCAGCATGCATCACACTCCACACAGAACATGAATGAGAGAGTGGGTGTCCATGAGAATGGGGGAAAAAAAGAGAAATAGATGGAGGAAAAGTGGGTAAGGGAGAGAGTTTAAATGAATATTAACAGAGTAATATTCAGAGACAGAGAAATAAGGAAAATGGGGGGGCATGTTGAGATCAGTGTCGGTCATGTTGATGCCTCAGAGCATCTCTAACGTGCTAACCATCAACCATCACTCAGCGATCAACCATCACTCAGATCAACACAGGCTGATTTTGTCTATGTATGTATGTATGTATGTATGAATCTGTCTTCATGCACTCCCACAGCAGCTACACACACACACACTGTTGACCAGGATCATCCACAAAACACTAATTTCACTAAATAACACGAAAGATCTGCTTTTTAGATTATTAAAGATAGCATCGACGCTATGTTTGCGAACACACACCTGGTCATGAAAAGTTAGTGGATTAGTTAAAAGATTAGTGTTCATATCTATTCTTACTAAAATTCATATCATTCATATAAAATCCAACCACATCACCTCGCTTGTTCAAATACTTCAATAAGGTCTGTCTGCAGATTGTAGGCGTGTCTTTGATTCCATATATGGAAATTAGAGCAGCTCTGAGTGGGTGTGCCTTGATGGCCATATATAGAAGTCTTCAAGTAGGATCAAAGTCATTGGCGTTCATGTATGCCCTTTTTGTTAGCCAGTTAGCGAACAAAATGACAGGAGTTTTGAGAGGATTTTCAAATTATATTCATAAGTATTCATAATCTTCACTGCAAATGTTAGCTAGCTAAAATGAGCTATGCTGACAGAATATCTGAAAGGCTTTTTACATCAAACCCATAAATGTGATAATTCTTCACTGCTAATGCTATCTAGCTAACATGAGCTAACTTGACAGGATTTCTGGAAGGAATTTTAAGTCAAATTCATAAATTTTCATCATCTTCACTGATAACGCGACATGCCTACGGGTCTGAACTCTGCAGACAGACCCCCCTCGAATTCCTAAGAATTTTGCATGAGATCATGTTCCCATAGCTGTGGTTATAAACAAGCTCACGGTCACCACATTGGAGATCTCAGTTGTGTGTGGTCTCTCTCACTTTGGGGTCAGATATTGAGTCTTTTCCAAGCCAGCTTGATGGAAAGCTAACAACATGTTATATTGTTGATACCCTCAGCAGTGTGCCTACATGCTCTCAATTACTGATGGGAGATAGTTGGTAACCTGGTTACAAATGGCGCCTGCTTCGCTGATGATGTCAAGCACCTTTTTCAGCTCCAGTCGAAACAGGTGCAAACAGAGGACAGCATGGCAGCCAGCATAAGCTCTTTTTCTTTCTCCTTTTCTTTCCTTTTCTCACTCACCAACTTGTGCTCACGCAGAATTTGTGGAAGGGTACAAACAAGATTTCATATGTATGTAGTTGTAACTTCTTATCAAACTCGGTTTATTATAGTATTTCCAAATTTGCAATCATGGGACTGTGCTGCATTCATAACCAGACAAATACGCACGCACACACAAGTTCATGAGTATAAAAAAAATACTATAAAGAGCAGTAAACAGTAAAAAACTAAAACAAATCCATTGTTGGTGTGAGCAGTGTGCATCAATTCTCTGAGGCACACTGTCGTGTAGTTTTATAAGAAAATCAGCCGGTAGGTTGTTCCAAGAATCTTGGAGAACTTGCCCCAGTTCTTCTGCAGAACTTTGGTTCTCACTTGTCTCTGTCTCTGCAGGTAAAATCCCAAACAGCCTTGATTCTGTTTTTATTTAAAAAGTGCTTTATTGCTTAATATCTTACTTTCTTTAATGACTTACAAACATTTCCACTGTAACATTGATTTTTTTTTGTAAAATGAATGTTTCGAAATCTAAAATTTACTCTTTTCTAATGACACACTAATGCAAAAGACATCAAATAAATATCTAAGACAAAATTTATATAAAAGCTTTAGGGTGCTTAAAGATTTTGCACAGTACTGTATCTTGACTTGAATTGAATTTAGAGCATCAACTAAGACTAGCCAGCACACTGAGCAGCATTTTGGATGTAATCCTGTGTTTACATTATGATGGTAAATAGAAGATGGCAAACCTGATGTTTAATGTTTTTTAGTGGAGCAGCAACGGAAAATTGGACCACCGCCAGCAACAACAGCAGCGTACCACAAAGACCATCGGAACATTCCATCAAGAATTACATTTCCCCAACTTTAGCAATCATGCTGTAGTGATGGAATGAACCGAATGTTAGTTTTTGGGAAACATGGACTCTGAATATGGCTTGTAGTCCAGGCATATCTGATGATCTAGAAATAAATAAAATAAAATTCAAAAACTATCAGGATAACACAAACAATATTGTATTGTAGTCTGCTTATTTATACCTATGCTAATGTTACCTAGGCTAACTAGCTAGCTAACCACTGGTAACTGTACTTGACCAATTATATAATATATGATTTGAGGTAACTAGTGGTCCTGATTTGATGTGCAACATTATATAAGTAGCGATTTGGCATAGTTAAAATGATTTTCTTTCAGTTGCCGGCATGTTAGTGATGCTATCGGTGCAACATATGATGCAATCACCATGGCAATGTTTACATGGCTGCATGCTGCCATCGATCGTATATCATCTCTGTTTACGTCAATCCTACAACAAGGCACAAGATGAAGTTTTTTTCAACTCCAGCATGTAAACAGCATGTCTTATGCTGCATAAGACTCGTCGACACCTCAAAACAAGAAGAATATGTGTGTTACGTCTGGACGTTATCCAGGAGTTTATAGCTTATAGATGCTGGTAAGGCAAGTTTACAGTTTAGACTAAATTACTGATTTGCACTGTTTACCTTCTCTTTAAGGATTGAGCGAATGTTTTTAATATTTAGTAGTACGTATGACGTTCAGTAAGATTAGTTTGTGGATTTGAGGTTTAACAGGGTAGACTTGCATCTGCTTAGAATTGAATCTTTTTCTTTCCAATATGGCGGAAATGTTGACGTATAGCAGTAGCTAGTAACAGCAGCTAATGCACATCTACTGTTTTTCCTATATTAATGCAAGTACACAGGGCTCGATTTGAGGGGGGATGTGAGGGGATGCTAAAAATCGCCCCTCTTGTAAAACTGCCATCCTTCTTGTCCATTCACTTTGGCTTAATATCGTTATAAAGTCTCACTATTATTGGCATTTTAATGGGATTTTCATGGGAGAGAGAAACTGTGCTGTGACCACAAGATATGGGGGTCAAGTCCAAAGTCCTGTCCAAAGTCCTATCCCATCACGAATAATACATGATTTTACTTCACACCTCAAAGCTACAGGATGTAAGATTTTGGAATTTCGCCCTCTCTAGTAGAAAAATGCTGGTGCGAGCTACTTGCGGAAGAACATATCATAGCGTGGGTTGTGCTGTGCCCTTGTTCACCGCATAGATTAATCTCACGGCTGTGAGAGCCAAGTCACAACCCATTCAGAGAAACCACATAATGCTCACTAAGTAGTATTCCTAAATAGTAACTGGCTACTCATCATGGGTTATCTAGTTAAACAACTTCACAACTGGGTAACGATACAAATTTCACAACAAGGATAAATCAGCTGACTATCATTCACTATCTTCCAAACAGTTACAGAACAAATAAATGCCTTACCTGTTCACCAAGAAAAAAGCTAAAAGTCCATCAGTCCTGAATCCTTTGCCCTATTATAGTATAATATTGGACTCTTTCACTCTCTCACTCCCGTTTGCTTTGTTTACACTCTCACTTTCTATTACTCCTGATTGGCTGCCAACTCTCGCCTGTCAGCGTGTAGCCTGACTTATTTCGTGCCTAAGGCTGGAGCGTGATGAATTCCTATTGAGTTGTGGTGAGTTACTATTACAGGATTGTCAGGGTGACTCACAGCAGCTCAAGTACATCAGGCTATAAACTTTTTTTTTCTCCCCTGACTCAATAAACATGTTTTTTTTTCTAATTTTTAACAAAAAAAAAATCCTACGCACTGTAGATTTAATGTTATTTTTTTAAATACCCACTGACCAGTATTTATGCTGTTTTTGAGGATGACTATCTGATTGATTTGACCGGGGGTTAAACCAACCATGTCCTTATTCTCTCTCTTTGTCTTTCTTTCTTTCTTTGAGAGAGCTGAGCTCCAGGAGGTCTGCTAAAGGACTTGAAAACAGTGCATGAACACAAGCACACAGTACAAACCCTAATTCGACTGCCAATAAGACCCAGATTGGATTTCAAATTGAAATTACGTTTAATAAAAGAGGAAAGTCACCGACCCACATCCCACTGAAGGATCTGTCTCATTACCAAAGGAAATATATGATTGGGATTGTGGATAGAAGAGACCTTAAATATGTAAAATTCTTGATTTTCTTCACCTGGGTTTTTTTTTTTGCACAAGACACAAAAGGAAAAACATTCTCTGAAGTTTGCAGGGCCTTCAGAGAGAAGGAGAGAGAAAACAAAATAACAGAAAGAACAGTAAAAGTAACTAAGAGCCTACATTCAGAAGTGGATCTTGTTCTGTGCATTTCTCTACTCGAGGTGCATGACCTGGATACAGATGGACCTTCTTACATAATGAATGAGAGCTTTACTCAGAGAAAAGATTAGCAACTGCTACTAGCAATCAGCTGCTTATTTCGGGAACATGATGCTCTCAGGCAGAACTTTCTCTTTCTCTGCCGTCCACATAAGCCAGAGGGAGCAGCTAATTGGAAAACATGCATGTATAGAAGAACCGGTTTAAAGCCAGCTAATTGGTCCCTTGTGTGAATAAAACTGTAGTGTAGAGGAAGACAATGGAAAGAATCTTGGCAATTAGTTGACTGATTGACTGCAGAGGTGTATAGTTTTATGGTCTAAATCAATTATGATCTAGCATAGCATCAGATAAGGCATGGCATGATTAAACACGTGCATCCTAGTTGCTGTTTTGGTTTTAATCTTTAGAAGTGACAAATATTATACAGTATATCTAAAATAACATGCAAATTAAAACCATTACCTTGACTTTGACTGCCCCACCCCTTTCTCTCACTACATTTTCCTTGATTTACAATGTTTACAAACAAAGATTTTCGTCAAGCCGAATGAATGTATTCTGATTGCAGATTCCTAATTAACTGTTAACGTGCATGGCACTCTGTTGAAAATATCCATTTACATGCACATTACATGTGATCCTATCCAAAGTTGCTCACATGCGAGGAGCGGCGTTTAGTGTCAACGTTGCCATAAAAACGAGAAGCAGGAGTCCTATAAACGTGTTAGTTCAACATGTTGGCAGAGCACTGTTTGTGTCTTCAACAATGTCCGTCTCAGGTTTTTTATTAAGTTATGTCAGATTATTAATGGATTATTAGCATATCAACATAGCTACTGTGTCTTTTTCTCCTGCTTACTTTCTCCTTAAACCGTTCTCAGTCTCTCTGCCTTTCTCATGGTTCCAGCGGGCTCTTTTGTTCCCGTAAGCAGTGCTGGTTTTCCACTGCTAAATTAAACATTAAACATTAAATGCTGTGTGACAGCAATAAATAGCATATATCAGAATGGGGATGTGATAATGACCTGGCTCCCATTCGAGCACCATTACACAGCTTCTCAGCTGATGACTGCTGAAATGTGATTAGCTGGCAGCTGCTCGAGTCCACTGCATGGAGACAATCGGAGTCCCGAGTTGGCGCTTTTATCTCCCATGTGCATGAAAATTACACCGGAGTTTGATTTGGATTAGACACCGTTTCTGTCCTCCAACCAATTATCATCATCATCATCATCATCATCAATGGAATTATTGCCCTGTTAGCACTGCTATTTCCAGACACACACATACCCAGATGTATGATCTGTCTGTCTGTCTCTGTCGTTCACTCTATCTTAAATTCGATTTAGCGAAGCTTTATAGGCACAACTACAGTTTTATCCATGGATGTAAGTGGCAAACAAGAAAAATGTATTTAAGTCTAGTTTTAGTTTTCCAATCATTTTCCAATCATCACAGCGGTGCCACAACACTGAATTAGCAATATGCCAAAGCAACGCCATATTCAATTTATCCAATTAGTGGCTTGATGTTTTGACGGTTAGGTATGTGCTGTCTCGTGGGATTCGGTATGCAGATTTATTATTGAACTGCACTGTGTCACTTATGTGAAAAGGTTTTGTCTTTTCATTACCTTAAAGATTTGTATGGTGGAGCAAAAAAAGTAGACAAAATGAAATATATTAATCTTCGTCTTAAAACAAAATCCTCCGTAAATGAATACTGATCAGTATAGTAGATATGCTTTATTTCCTTGCTGGTTTTCTTTCATGTCGTTTTCCTTGCCAGTTTTATTTCACGGTAAGGTCACCTGTCAGTCAACCACAGTGGGTGGGATCAGCTATTATCATTAGTTTATGAAAGAGTAAGACCAATCCAGAACATGATGGTCTCCCCCCTCCATTCAAGATAACATGTGCAGTGACATTAGCTAGCCAATATTCACTAATATAGCTAGCCAACCTGCTCTAGCATTCAAAAGACGCCCATATTGATACACTGCTACTCTATATGTCTGCGACTAGCATAACACTAACTGAAGAACTGAAGCTAGCTAACATTACTGGTCTATGTTGATTACTTAGAACAGGGGGTTCTTAGGCCCAGAGCAGACACGGTTTGGTTGAGTTCCAGTCCACTTACCATAAACCAATGATAATAGCTAACTCCGCCCACCGAGCCTGATCGACAGATGGCCTTACCATGAAATAAAAAATAAGACTGGGATCAGCATAGCATAATTTACTGCATTTAGTTATGAAGTGTTTTTCAAAGCATTAATATATGATTGATACAGTCAACTCCAGAATTAATGGCACCCTTCAAAAAGTATGTTTCAAATATACCCTATTGAAAATCTGTGGTCTGAATTAAAGAGGGCAGTCCACATGCGCATACCTAAGAATATAAAGAAGCTTGAAATGTTGTGCATAGAGGAGGCTCCAAGAAGGCAACCAACCAAGAAATAAAACACCCAGTAAATATGCATGTAAAATGATGAAGGTTAAGGTTAGGGGCACAGTTAGCATTTGTACCTTTTCTTATGACTTAATTCATACAAAATCTGCGGAACTCCAGCCACATCGCCCTCGTGATGGACTTGTCCCTGTATTTTCAGTTTGTGATCATAGATTTGACTATATTCAGGTTGTCTGCTTGGGTTTAGACCCCTGCTTCTAATACTGACAGTGATTTCTAAATATGGCCCAATAAACATACTCAGGGTTTGTATCCTACCTCCCTGACCCCCATTCATTATACAAACCAACTGCTTTACTACTTTATCTAAAATTGGTATTATGGGCTCCTAGAAAATATCTCTTAAGAGCAACATACAATATGGGTTAGAAATCCATGTATTCAATAACAGTAGGTCAGTGGAAAAGCTGTGTGTGTAATATAGTATTCTTTGTGCTGTAACAAAAAAATACTTTTCAAAAGGATAAGGGTGGGAAAGACAGAATATTTGATAACTTATGCAGAAGTGTGTGTAGTAATTGACCCAATAATAGACATTGCAGGAAGATATTAATGCATAGATGTAATGTTTGTATATGTTAACATTAATACAGTGTTAACTTGGGACTTATTATATCTTATTATATGAGTATTAATAACATTACACACTTCTGTTAATTTGTCAGCATAGCATAAGATACTGCATTTAGTTATGAAGTGCTTTATTTTTTCTCAAGGCATTAATATATAATTGGTATGGTCAAGTGCAGAATTAATAGCACCGTTCCAAAAATTTGCAAAATGATTGCATAAAATAAACATTACACACAGTAATTAAAATTATCCACTCAGACAATTGGAGAAATTATGTACCGTTCGTTTAACAAAAACAAAAATAATTCTCAATAGAACTTCTTGTGTTTAAATAATATTTTTTAAATATATATGGCAAAAGTATTGCCACCCTTAAAGTATGTTTCAAATATACCCTATTGAAAACTTGTGGTCTGAATTGACCTATGAATAAAAGAAGCTGAATGTGAAATGTCTCCAACCTTGTTAGAGATTATTGGAAGAGGCTCAGGGCTGTTATTCTCTCCAGGGGAGAGAGGGAGCTTCAACAAATATTCATTGTGGGTGGGTGCCAATAATTTTGAAACCAGTGTTTTTCAGAAACAAAATGTACCACTTAAGAAACTTTTGTATTATGTTAAAATAAAACTACATTGTCTCCATATGTTTAAGCTTAAAAAATCACTTATTGCATGTGTTGTTCATTTTATATACTAATTTCTGCTCATTTTCATGAAGGGCGCCAATAATTCTAAAGTCGTAATGTCCATATATAACTTATGAACATGATGTTTATAGGAACTTGCTCATTCCACAGATATATGGTTCTCCTCTGTAGCTACAGCACAGAAATTCAGAATAAATAAAACATATTATGCGGTTCTGTTGCACAGTCTGAGGTTTATGAATATGTGGATTTGCCACTAGCACCATAACAAACAAACATTTGTGTAATAGAGTTTTTCATTGCTCTAAATTTTAATCCATATCTGTATTGTGCTGAGAAACTCCCTGAAGCAAACTGCCGAGCAGTTCCCATCAGATCCACAAATTGGTATTTATTGTTGCAACTAAATCAGCTAATTTATTTCGGTCTTTGATTTTGTGGCAAATAAGTTTATTGGACTTGCTGCTATACTCTCTCTCTCTCTCTCTCTCTCTCTCTCTCTCTCTCTCTCTTCACCTTGATAAAGCACTTGGTTTGTTTCAGTACCAATGTGTGAAACTGTATATGTGTGACAAAGGGTGAGAGTCAGTATACCATATCAATACTGTTAAATAGTTCTTGTCATTTGATTTTTAATCTTAAAAGTATGTGCAGAATGTGTTACAGAGGTTAAAAAGGGTTCACTGTAGCTAAAAGGGTTCTTGGTGGGCTTGAGGGTTATAGTGCTACCATTTAATTAATATATTTTCATCTCCTGAATGATTCCTCAAGGTTCCTTGGAAAATAGTATGTCAACATAGCAATAATAACATATAAATATAGCTGCATGCAGTGATCATCAGCTTCCAAGCACTCTATATATGATGACTTTATGGCAACTTCTAAATTCTTTACTGCATAGTTTCTCAACTCCATTCCTGAAGGCCTACTGCCCTGCATAGTTTCAAGTTTTCACTACTCCCAACATACCTGGTCCAATTTATGGAGGGCTTCATAATTAGCTCATGAACTGTATCAGTAGAGACAATGTAATAATGTAACAACTGTATTGGGAGTAGAGACAATGTAAAACTTTGCAGGGCAGTGGGCCTCAGGAGTTGAGAACCGCTGATCTACCTCCCTGGAAGCATTGATTTTGCTTGTGCCAGCCATAATGTTTAGAAATGACAAATGTTTTTTGCTCTTCTGAGTATTTTTGTACATCAAGTGTGCAAGGATCATGCAAAAAAAAAAAAAACTAGGACTAATATTAGGTCATATGCAAATTAGGTTCTTGAAACTTTTTTTAAATTTTTGGAATAAGCCAAGGAATTCCAAAGGAAAGGGGGATGTTGACTCTACAACTTCCAGTTCAGGAGATATGACCAAAATATAAAACTATCAGGCCAATGTGGGACCCCTGAATAGTGGTGGGGCTACTGCACCTTTTCACCATAATTTGGTGTTTCTAGACCTTACAGTCTCTGCTACCCATATCATTCCAGGGAAGAAGAAAAAGAAGAAGATACCAATAGGGTTCCAGCAGACTGCTGATATCAGACTAGTAATTTGGCCACAAATCCTTAACTACCGTGTTGCGGGTTCAAATTTCTACACAGAAATATGACCCAATACTGGAGATACCCTTGTCACTAAACACACAAATAAGGAGATGTGGTTGAGTTGTGATGAAGTCTATCGGCGCAATGCAATCTTACACACAATTCAGTGGTGGCTCAGTGGTTATGGTTCTAAAATGCTGAACAAAAGATTGTGAGTTCAAATCCCAGGACTACCAGAGAACAACTGCTGGTTAAGGGCCTTGAGCAGGACCCTTAACCCTCAATGGCAAGTCGTTTTAGATCGGCCAATTGAATAAAGGTAAATGTAAATCATCCCCAGCTAACAGAGGACATAATTGAAATGTTCAGTAAGGTATTTAACGGGTTCTAGGAAGATTAAGCTGTGATGTTACAAGAATAAAATTCAAAAAAACATCTGCCATAATAATGTTTGCTTACACAGCGTTCCTAGTTAGACAAGAAATAACATTGTGGAAACTTTGGTGAAAAAAATCTCAACCATGTCAGAAATGTAGGAGTTATTCTGTTTGTTCTCTTACAAATGAAGTCATATAAACAGCTATGACTGCTAACTCCACCTCTCGCCCTACTCTTCATTCGTAACGGTTCGCGAGGCTTGTTATCGAATTGCAATCAAGACCATGTTCTTAGATGCCAGGTCAGGTAAACCATTCCTTAATTCTTTAAAGAACCTGAAAGTGTTCTGCCTGGTGCCACGTAAGTTTTTTTTCCCTTCTTCATCTCTTACTCTAAACACACTCTCACTCTCAGCATATATATGGCCGTATTATATAAGCTATATATAGACTGTATGTGTGTACTTGAGCTAATGTTTAGAGTAAGCAGAGAGTGTTTGCATACTGTATATATGAACTTTGCATGCGTCTTGTTTGGAAAAATCCAAACATTCTCCTGCTTTCAGCTGTTCTCTCTTTCACTCTTTCCCTACATTCCCGTGCTTTCCAGATGGTTTTATAGAGTGGAACGATCTTTTTTTTTTCAGCAAGTAAATAAAAAAAGGGGGTTACATAATCAATCTTTCATAAGGGTTTTAGAATTGTAATATTAAGTCGAGATGTCAGCTGTGCCATTAGAGTGATTCATTCCTGCCGTTTTGCATTTACAATCTGCCTACAAGAGCAACATCGATTTCCGAGCCGCGCCTCGGCTGTGATTTCCTCCCCATTTCCTTCCATAATTTGAATGTTCAAAAAAAGAAAGTGTATTCATTTTGCAGGAGCAGCAGAGAAAAAAGCCTTGATGCAGACAGAGGAAATAAATCTCGTGCCTTACTGCACATGACACAATGTCATAGCAATTGTTCATCGCACAACGTCATAATTAATTACCCTGCAAAACTATTTTATTCAGTGAGAGAGAGAGAGAGAGAGAGAGAGAGAGAGAGAGAAAGAGAGAGAGAGAGAGAGAGAGAGAGAGAGAGAGAGAGAG